>JAODUJ010205570.1:0-10582 GCA_027564615.1 Psolus chitonoides
ATAGTATATTTATTTAATGGCATGTGACCAACAATTGTCCAATCAAATGTCGAGGATATAATTGGGTGTTGTATAAAATGTTTAGTTAACATGAAACGAAGTACAAAGCACACAGTACAAATGTACAAAGTGAACAGTTTGTTGAGTTGTATGTAAAATAATTACTGGGAGTTTTCAAGTGTAAACATTGCGTTGGTTTGGTGTTCTTTGTACAACAGCGAATTGCTGCTTTGTCTTATGTATTTCTTCATAATTTATTTCATTATTTTTCCATGAAAGATCCAATTATTTTTTCAGTAAAATATTAGAAGTGATAGCCTATATTGTATCAAAATATAAACCAAGATAAAGACATCAGTTGTCATTAATGTAAATTGTTGAACTAAAAAACCCCGATGAAAAACATTAAACATGCAACTCGTAGTCCCTATGTGACGTCATAGACTTGCTTCAAGTCTTCAACTTGTCGAAGTAAAAAAAAACTTGATAACTCTTGAAACTAAACAAGATTTTTGAATGCGGTTTTCGGTAAAATATTTGTATTCGATTACTCTACAATATATCTCTTCAGAAGTTTAGCCTTCAATTCTCCTTTAGGAATGAAAATTCCGGGTAGGATCAGACTACATGAGGACCTTTGTTCATTATGAATAAATGCAGCTGCATTGTAGGTAAATTCCCTAATAGCCCCCAATGCTTCTCTAATCGAGATAATTTCAATTTATCCCCGAATTTTCGTGTGGCATCGCCCACGCTGACAGTCCAGTATAGACCCTTTGTACGTGATGTATTATGCTCAAGTGACTTTCAACTACAAACGTGCTGACATGGGGAAACACTGTCTAGGCAGGGGGTTCGTCCCGCCACTTTTTATAAACACTCCCTTTGACTTTAACATTTTCAAACTGTAATTATTTGCCAGTGAGGCTCCGCACCCCCCCCCCCCCCCTCCCCACCACACCTACTTTTGAACACGGATCCACGCCTATGATAATAAGTAGCAATTCGATTGGTTTCACGATCATATACTCATTTCATACAATATAAACATCGTATACAATATAGTACTTGTTTTGAACTGCTACACGAACTTCGTCGTAAATGAGTGTAGTATTAATTGAGTACACCAATCATTTTCACTTTCTAACATCACTGCACCATCTGTTTACAAAAATAAACTTGGGCAAATTCTCGAGTGGATATTCCGTTTTTATTGCCATGTGTATTATGAAATTCTTTAGTCTGTGGCAAACATGTTTAGGTTGAGTTTATAAAGAACAACAGAAAAATCAACAAGCAAAGTGGTTTCACAAGCACTAATACTCACTTTGCCGATAATCATAAAACAATAATCCTCATTTCCAAAGAAAAGCATGAAAAAGTTATACAGCGCATTGGCAAAAATGAGATAATATAAAACATACATGAATAGACGGAATCGACGAAAGTTAAGGAAATGATCTGGGTAGATTGAAGCTGATAACAGAAAAAGGAGAACAAGATGTTCCCTTAAGGTCAGGTAAGACTGATTGGCAACCCTGTTACAACTGACTGTTCGTTCAATACGTGTTATGGGACTACCTAATTTAGTGAATGACGCTTTAATTTTCACTCTGGCGTTTGGTGGGAATTTCTGGAATTAGCTACTGAAATCTCAACGCTTCGCATTGTTACTAGTTGGACACCCAAATTAGAACATTACGTCACGGTGAACCAATCATTCACTTCGCTGATGAGAAAACTCCAGAAACTACCCGATGTATGCGGAATTCCAAGGAAGATGAAGACCCAGGAGAGTCTAGAAAATACGGTATATTCATTTATATACATATATAGGCCAATAATTCAGGCCGTAGATCAGAGTGTGCCATGTGCACTGTTATAAATTTACAAATCTGATGTCCGCAGCTCATATTTGCGTATAGACTGCTGTTGGGGCTAGATCCACGAAATCTCGTCGGAGCATAGTAACAATGCATTGGGCTATACTTGAACTAGCCTATACAGCCTAAGCCTAATTCCACGATTACAGTGAACTAAATAGATTGATGGAAAATCATCCGAACTGTAAGAATTCCGCTTTTGAAGCAGAAGAGACTTTTGTGCACAAATCAGAATCCAATCTTTTTAAGACCGCGATATGTCCTGTAGAACATTAAATCGCAGAATATAGATTCACCCATTCTACGTTTTCTGAAGTCCTACAATCCGATGTTCGTTGAGGAAACCAAGCACTGAATCATGGCAAACCAACTCAGACATAGTAAGATTATACTGAAAGTAGATTATAAGGCTAATCCTTGATCAATCCAAATTGTGTATATAGGCTATGTGTAAATTGAAGGAGTAAGACTGAACGAATAAATGATTTTTGTTACTTAAAACAAGCCAGTTTTCTATATTATTTGCCATTAATGATCACCCGTGTTTTTAGCCTTCAGTGTGGAACAGACAATTCGTCTCAAAAGTAGAACAATCCCTGTGTCCAAATTGAGGGCGTCCATGTGTAACAATACAATACGTAACAATACGCGAGTTAGTTACATGGACAACAATAACTGCAGTGGTGTTGTTCGGCAACAGTATAGTGTAACATTTCATTATTGAATGCGCCTATCGTTAGGTGTTGCCCTAAGTGGGGTCAATCTGAGTTCAAACTGGAAGTGGTAGTCGTTCATTTTTTTCTTGATTTGATTTTGATTTGATATTTACGGGTTCAGGAGCCACTTACGGCTCATCTAGGAACCCTGAGCAAGTGATCATGGATGAACACCGGCGAAGGCTCGCCCTCTCTTCTCGAACAGTGTTCAAAAGGGTACCGAGGCAGGCGTGTAAACATACAATCCGATCCTGCTCCGGGGACCGCCATTTAACGTCCCCATCCGGCTGACGTGAGTGAAACGTTCAGCAGTCTAGCCTGAAAAGGGCGGTAGCAACCTGTACGTCATCACTGCCCTGCAGTCGTGCCGAAACATCCATTGAACCTCGGGGTTGATTGCTTCCCATTACAACGGAACGAAACCAGAAATTGCGAGACCATCGACAACTACAGGACAGCTTTTGACGAGTCAGGCACGAGGTGGGATTGAACTCGGGACTCTGCGCTCACTCATCATACCACTACACCACGCTACCACCCAGTACACCACGCTACTACCCACTACACCGGGCTACCACCCTTTAGTCTATATATACCTCCCTCTAAATCACAGGCAATTGCAGACCGCAACGTTTTTTAAGAACCTTATCTGCCAATAAATACATCCCAAACTCGGCACAACAATAAAACCAACACATTTACTATTGTACGAAAAAAAACACATTGAAAAATCTCCAAAACATCTCAATTGTTACACTTGGAAACTGACAGTCAATTTTCTACCTGAAACTCCTAAATAGTCACTTTATACATGTTTTATCATGGTAAATAAGACATTCTGTTGATGGTCCGATGGAAAAGAGAGCGTATTTGACAACGTCTGGTTAATGATTTTATGCATATTGGGAAATAGCAAAATATAGCAAAATATCAAGATCCAAGTACTCTCTCCTTTTCAAAAAGAATCCGGACGAGAAACACGATATTCGGTTAATAGTTAATGATATAAAGATTACCAGAATTGGGAACTTTCTATGAATCCCAGATTCGAAGCAGAAGTACCTCTCTTCAGCATAGTATTAGCACACACAAAGTTCGAATGTCTATTTCTGTAGGGCTTACTTACACAAGTGGAATTGTACAAATATTACCCAATTTATCTGATATTGCTCAGACCTTTTCGAATAAAAATCACAATTTTGATATGTATCATGGCTAGAGATATGCCCTACTACTGCCTTGGTAAAAAAAACATGCACAATTGTCGAAATTGTACATTTTAACTCTGATTAGTGCTTCAACCCTTTATGTACCAATCATTCAGGAGAAAATAACAACTCTATTGTACACAGCAAATAACTCAGAACTGGCGCATTTTTGCCAATAGCAAACTATATATCAGTGGAATGGATATGGAATGCGGTTTCCAAAAATGTCTACCAAATGCCGACATGAGCTAATTATGTATGCATATATGCAAATTAGGTTTTTAGTTTATATTAATGTATGCAGCATGGGAGAGCATTTCTAGTTTTACAAGTACTTGGTAGGGCTACGTCCCTGCCTGCTTGCATAAGTGTCTTGGTTTACCGTCTATTATTTATGTCACGTAAGTTTTCTAATCTTAGCGAGCGATCACAGGGGGATCAGATATCGACTTGAAGGAGACACGTACCCCAAAAAATTGAAGAGGTAAATTATCGACAGGGAAATTAAAAGTATGTTGCAGAAAACGGCATTCTAAAATCTTGTTTGGTTTGCGAGTTATGACTATTCAAACCTTGTACTTGGGCGTCGCCATTACTGATTTTGAGTGAAATCATTTATAAGTTATAGTTTTATTTATTGGCCTATATTTTACAATTATGAAAAACAAAATGGAAAAATTATTTATCATTAACATAAAATGTTCAACTAAAAAACAAAGACTTATATTAACAGTGCAAATACTTAGGGACACTGTGACGTCATAAACTTGCTTCAAGTCTTCTATTTTTTCTAATTGAAAAAAAACCCGTCATATATCGTGAACTAACAAGATTTTAGAATGCGGTTTTCTGTGAAGTACTTGTATTTGGATCTACAATATATCTCTTCAAAACGTTAGGGTTTGTGTCTCCTTTGGGTACCCGAAGTGAGTATAGAAGATACAACATACTACCATAGCTCATTTGTTCGAACGTTTGTCTAGTTTTTATTTTTCCCTGTAGAGGATATCGAACGTGTGTCACATTTTCTCCAGGCGGAAGCCAATGAAGTGCTATCCCTAGAAAAGTAAAACAATTTTCATCGCAGAAACGAAAAATATGTTAAAGGTCAAGCGACACGCAGCAAATTTCCTTTAAACTTGCACAGAATAAAACAGTATATGTCAAAACCCTATACTCCAAATTTGGAGATTCGCACTTGTTACTTCATTGTTTTAATTAGATTAATTACTTAGTCATTCTGAGAGTTGATTGACGTCAGAGGGGGAACTACCACGGAGGCCAAAATGATATAGGCAAAATGTGCTACATAGTGTATGCAGTACTTGTTCGTTATTCGTATATTACATGTTGTTCGTGTGTACTGTGTAGTTCCGATAAGGTAAAACAAATGACGTATTTTTTTCCGAACAGGCTATCATTACAGGTATTTACATTAGTCAATATCTACCTGGCCACAACACAGCCAAATATATATGCTATATCAGAATAAGAATTTGTTTTAGTTACTTTTTCTTGTAGAAAACGTTCTAATCAACCTGTTTAAAAAAGCTAAACTGTAGTAGGCCTATGGCATAACTTACAGATGAACTATTCATGGAAACAACCCCCTGTGTTTTTTAAACGAGTTTGAAAGAATTCCATTTGCTGCCCCCACCGAACCCCGCCATAATTATAATATTCCATGTCAATCACCGTATCAATGGACAACCACTTGGAGAAAGCCTTCACAACAATGGCCGTGTTTTAGTCAACTGTTAGTTCACTGTCATTTCAATACCATATATGGTAAAGAGATGGCCATATATTTAAACTAACAGTCAGCTAACAGTTTACTAAAACACGGCCATTAATATGGTATTTTCAGTGATTTATGATCAGTAATTGCTGGATTAAATATGTTTCTCACACTAACAATACGAACTTAAGATGGCCTTCAAGCATTATTGTAACACAACTCACCTTCTGGATGAAAAACGAAACCTTGCAAATCAGGATATAAATATTCTCCGCGTGCTATATGTCATGAAGTGACTTCTTCCTCTGACGTTACCATGAGTTGCATGTTGCCGTGTGTAGCCCTTGCTATGTCTTAGTTTTAGATAACACAGTCACATCCGCGTCACACACTATGACGAAGAACTATAACAGATACGTTTTGTCCCGATTGGTAATATCCACCGTGCCCGAGTTCTTACTCACTATCATATAGATGTTGTTATTCTCATGAACGTGCTGGTATTTTTCATAGCCTTGGGTGGTACCAAAAGGTCAAGAAAATACTATAATGTATGTATTAAAGTGGCATATTGCGTTTCTCACTAGTTTTGCAGCTAAGTTTGCTTTTCTGCGTTATCTGATAGGTTGTGGTAGAACTAGCACATATTCCTAACTTCGCTTGATGATTATTACCTAATTAATGTGTGATTGAACATTCAATACCTCATGAATAATTTGTTGTCAAAACAATATATTCATGTTTTACTCTTCATCTCGTTCACGATCGAGGTCCACCTGTTGAAACCACTAGCCAATAGGGACATCGCAACGAATGACGTCAGCAAACATTTTATTAACGTTGTTGACAGTTACACAGAACATTGAGTGACATCGCAGCCACTCCTGAACCTATACGTCAATTAGCTTGAATTCTCTCACAACAATTCAGAAATATGTGGTCATTTATTTTTCAAAAACGATACGATAATAACTTCTATAACGATGGATTACTTACTATTTTATATTTTATAGTGAAGTATATTATCGATATGAAATGCTCTGAAACCCTGAAAACAAAGTTAACGCGATGTGAGTGCCACTTCAACACTTTATCTCATCACTTGGAAAAGTAGCCTATATCGGTATAATCAAGTCTTTGTACCAAACTGTCTCGACAAGCGCCTTAAGTCCACATTTACACACGGAAAAATGTGTGATTCACTCTTTATATAAACACTGTATCTATATAGGCAATGGGTACTTTTCGCATAAAAATGATTGACTATATGACAACGGTCAGTCGTTATATTTTTCAGTACCCTACAAAACTTAAATACGTACCTGTTAGACAACTAGGCTACTCTTGTTCGGTTTAATTAGGTTTATTCAAACAGTATTGATATCGGTTGACTACATAACCAATAAAGGGAGAATGACGTCACGCACAGTACACTGAAGCTATCCTGACATAATTATTACGTACCACCCAAGCGCTAAGTTCTTACCGCGTAGGGCCTTAATAATATAAACAGTGTGCAGAACTCAGGACGGATTAGTCAAAATAGAAAATCGTCTCATATTTTGCGAAACGTTTGCATGTAGGATTCCTCAGAAATGTAGTAAAAGGTTATAATTACAGGTGATCATCAATTTGTTTATGTTTCTACAAAGAAAACATGGATAATAAATAAATAATACCCATTCGTTATTGTTTGCTGTGTAGTTAAATGCGGACAATAACGACTTTTGACGTACCGAATATCACATAACATAACGCTAGGCTATAAAACACGCGCTAAATACATGGGCTATTACTGTGCTAGCCTTCTCCATTTTCAAATTATGTGCGGTGAACCCACAGGAAAGTGAGCTTGGCAACCAGATTTTTATAGTTGCCAACGATATATTGTTCCAGTTGTTATTATGATGACCTTACCGAAAGTGCTGAGTCGTTAACCAGCGTAGTCACTCTTGGTGAAATTTCGCCAAACTCGGTGAAATTAGTATCAATCTATTTTTTACGAGGAACTATGTTTCGACTCAGTACTGAAATAGGCCCCTTTTCGACAGTGAGGGGGGAAGGGGGGACTTTCCCCGGGCGCAGAGGTATAGGGGACGCCAAATGTATGCCCATATATACTGTACCAAAACAAATTGACAAGGGGCGCTAAAAGCGAAGTTTGTCCCCCCCCCCCGCACCCGGGCGCCGATAGGGCTCACTTCCCCGCTGTTTTCCGCTCATCCTAAACTTTCAGCCAGATATCTGTAGTACTGGTAGAGCTGGACTGATTTTATGTACGTCACATGGCAATACAGAATGTTGCACCCTGTGGTGTGAAATTATGGGCATGATACTCGGGTCTTGAAGTGTTTCCTGGTTGACCGTTTTTCGATGGTGTGCGAGCAAAAGGGAATATTCTCCAGCTGAATGGGCATGCGCGACAGCATCCATGTTCGTAGTTCAGGTGACGTATTACGTAACGGTACAGTATATATCCTACATCTATAGTATACATCAGTAGCATGACGTCAATTTGCAACGTCACGAACTAGAACTACCATGACGTAATTCCCTAAAAATAGTGCACGGAAAGTATCCCCTCTAAACTCTATTAGCCTAGCTAAAACCACGAAACGTCACCAGTGGCGCATCCAACATCTCAACACTAAATGAGCTGCGGGAGGTAGGGGGTCGGATTCTAAAGTTACAAATGTGAAGCGTTAGCATAAAAGAATGACGTTAAGTTATGGGTAAAGACGAGGTATATTTTTATTACGAATGCTGTGCAAAAATCAAGAATGGGTGCTACTCTACATAATGAGGACGACGCCCTCTGTTGACTGTTACCCCAATGGAAGCTATCGCGCAACCAACAAATTATCAGTAAAATGACCATGAGTATTCAGTGTTAAAAACTGAGTAGTCGTTAGTAAATACTTAAGGCAGACATTGAAAGTAATGTTATATTCCGTATTCTAAATGAACTGCGAAAAGCCAGGTTTTGAGGAAGACATAACTATTACAGTAAATATGTCTCCTCTCCTGTTCCATAATCCATATCGTCCGGCAACCGAATGAGAAAATTTGACCGAACTTGGAAATCTTTCATATACCGTAGTTTTTCTTTTGATTGATTTGTACATTTTCCTCTTTCAGAATCATCTGCCGGAACCTCTGCCACTCTTAAACGTTTTGAGAAATTCAAAATGGCGTCCAAATGGCCGCCATTTCATATTTTCTGTTATAACTTTATTCAAATTCAACCCAAGATAATAATTTGGATGCCTAGGTGGGCCTATAGGTTGTGTGGGTCAGGTAATATATAAAAAACCACTTAATAGATCAATAAGAGACTGCAGTATAGTAAATTCGAAATGGCGTCCAAGATGGTGTCTAAGATGGCAGCCACTATATATTTTGAGCTATTAATCCTCCACATTCAACCTAAGATGATAATTTTGATTCGTAGACCTAGGTCTTTGAGGTCATGCAATCCATTTAAATCATTTAAATTCATTGGAGGACTGCATCATAGTAAATTAAAAATGGTTTCATCATTTATAGTTTCATAATAAGGTATGAATTATTAATCAGGCTATATTTTTTCCTGATTCAAGCTAACATGATACATTTGATGTGTATTTCATGTTTTGGGGGTCGGGCAATTTATTTAAATCATTCAATCAGTCAATGTGGGACTGAATCATAATAAATTAAAAAATGGCCTCCACGATAGAGCCGGAATGGGAGCCATTATATATTTTGGCTGTAACGTCTTCAACATTGAACATTATATGGTAATTTTGATGTCTAGTTGTTGGTGTTGGGGTCCAGTAATCCAATTTAAATCATTTGAAAGTTCAATAGAAGACAGCAGACAGCATAATTTCAAACTCTAATGGCATCTGAGAAGGCTGCCATTTCACATTTTCAGCTAGGCGATGATTCCCTTCACATTCAGGCTTCAGCTTAAGAGAGGTGAACTCGACTCTGTATCCGTGTTTGGCTGTTTCGAGGACCCATCAGCCTGTTTGGGTGGTCTGTCATTGATCTAAGAAGATCTTCAGTGACCCCTCCTCCCCACCGAAGGTATCTCGATGGGGTATTGAAGAGTAGGACGGTCTGGAGTAGGACGGGCTGCGTAAACCTCGAGATTCTCTACGTCTGTTGTATTTGATCCAGACTAGCCAGAGTAGTCGTAGCAGGGTCTGTCTGGATATCTCTCCCGTTTAGCTCTGGCTGAGCCTCTAAGGTTTGGTTTGGTGGAGAATGGTTTCGCTCTCTGCGCCATCCTGGGTCTCTGGGGGATGCCAACTATGGGTTGTTTAAATGAGGTCTTCTGGATGGTCTCGTACCTCTTGACCTGGTCCTCCGAGTCCAGGATTGGTGTGAACTTGCTTCCGAAGAGATCAAAGCCCTTGAGCGGGAGATTTGATATAGTAACTCCTCCGTGTCCGGATAGAGTCAAGACATTGCCGACAGGATGTTCTTCCTTCTATCCTGTGTGGTTTTGACGAATGATTAGACATCCCTGACAGTTAACAAGTCTAGCGAGAGGAGCCAGTAAGAGGAGTAACTGACCTTTTTCGTTTTTGGTGACCTGAACTTCGTCCGGAGTAAACTGCTGGTGTTCTCGCATCAGGATCTCCGCGAGTAAGAGGGCTACCGATGCGAACTTCATGACGGCTCCCTATACTATGCATGCTGTGGACGGTCGCCTGCCAACAAATCTCTGCAAAGCGCATGACGTGTTTCCATGGTTACTAGAGACACAACAGTACCTTTAATTAATATATGCATACTGTGGACAATCGCCTGCCATCACATCTCTGCAAAGCAAATGACGTGTTTCCATGATTACTAGAGACACAACAGCAGCTTTAAGGCTTTTAACCCCTGGCTGACATTAGGCAGGGGAGAATTTGCGCGACAACAGCCGAAAGGAGGCCTTACCTACCGAGTACGCAAAATTTGCGTGAACTCAAACGCGGGTTGCGAAAACCGCACCGCAAGATATAGCAACCACCTACAGCCCTGGGAATAGTATCATTTGAT
>JAODUJ010205681.1:0-10581 GCA_027564615.1 Psolus chitonoides
CGTCAAAATATTTAACAATAGAGTCCCTGATGATAGACTCCATTACTTTACAGACAATACTTGTGAGACTGATTGGCATGTAATTGCTCGGAAGAGAGCGAACACCACCTTTGAAAATGGGAGAAATATTTGCACGCTTCCAATCACTGGGAGATACGCGATGAGGGGGTTTTCCCCGAACGATGTGCCGTCTCTGAAGCCTAGGTGGACCGACGCGATGGCCGAGCGGTAATTGTTGATGTCGATATTGTTTTTCTTCATCGAAAAGTGTTTTGAGGAAGGAATATATAAGATTCTAGAGTCGCCTTATGTGGATCGACTTCCTTGGAGCACCACTGTATGTACCGGGTGTATGGTGTTCCGAGGTGGATACGAGTCCACCCAATCCCAGGATATTGACAGTGCGTCCACTGTCCAGGCCTAGAGGGTTGAAGGTCCTGCTGCAGAATGTTGGCAGTTTTAAGTTTTCTTTAGTCGCAAACAGATCTATTAGGGGATTATGAAAACTGTATTGCACCATCGCTGGGTCAGGGACCATTCTCTCGGGTTGATCATTCCCCTCGATAAGGCATCCGCCAGAGTGTTGTTCTCTCCTGAAATGTGGGGCGCTCTGGGGAAGATGTCGTTCTGGGTGCACCTGGTCCAATGGTTCCATGTTTTGACGCATAGGGCCGGGGAGTGAGTCCCGCCCTGTCGGTTTATGTAAGACACCACCGTTGATCTGTCAGTAAAGATTCTTGTGAAATGACCGTTGAGACCGTTGAGGTGAGTTTGAAACTGTATCAGGGCTAGGTGTACTGCGAAAAGTTCCAACTCATTGATATGAAAGTTGGACTGTGTTGTTTTCTCCTGCCACCAGGCTCTCCGGCCTGTTAGAGAGGCGTATGTGGTGTTTATGTTCTGGAGTCTTGTCTCGTATATGCCTTTGTCCCAGTGCGAGCTGGTAAGCCACCAGCGTAGGTGTGGTGAGACTGCTGGTGACAGTGGTATGAGTTTGTTGATATCCTTCGTTGATGGTACAAAGTGTGCCAGAAGCTGAGTTTGTAGGTGCGCATTCACAGACGACAGAGGTGAACGCTGTTAGGCTCGCTATCGTTCCCAAAACATGTAACCATACGGGTGCTGTGGTGTTTTTTTTTATTGCTTGAGCATCGTTTCGATCTGGGTTATGATCGATTGTACCCTATCTGGGGTACATGTAGGTCCCAGGTATTGTACCAGTTGGTTGGGTTTTTAGGTTGGATTTGTCTTCGTTTATAATCCATCCTAGATTCTGAAGAAGCCGGGTAATCTCTATGGTGTAAAACCAAGCTTCTCGTGCCGTTCTCCCGAGAATAATCCAATCGTCGAGATCAGTGAACAGAGTCCTTCTGTTATGCGACCGCCGATCCTGTCACTCGAGTAAACACCCTTGCAGCTGTGGAGTTTCCGAAAGGTATGTGAATTTGTAAGTTTCTCCTCTGTAATAAAAGGTGAGGAATCTGTGGTCTTTTGAATGGACTGGTATGTGTAGGTAGGCGCTCTTGGGGTCTATGTAGCCCTTATACCCGTCGACAGGTATGACATGGATTCCATCCAGAAGGAGTTTGGTTTCATGTAGCTGGAGTTTAGGGGTCTCAGGTTTAAAATTGGCCTCCATTGGCATGGCCTTTTGGGAGCTATGAAGAACGACAACTGAAACAGTGGTCCCTCTGTTCCACTAACCCCATCTGACAGTAGTTATGACCCAGGGATCCGCGACTATGTACACCCGCTCTTTTTGGAACAAAGACATCACCTCCACCGCTTGGGCATAGGCGGTAGGGTGGGCATCCCTAGGGCTTGGGCTCAGCCTCAAACGTAGTCCTCATAGAGTGAGTGTTCTTGGCGATTCTGCTTGCTCCTCGCTGAACGTTGTCTTGAGGGAAGCGGATTCTATTTTCTCGGCGTGTGTTTGACCATTGTCTGGGAGGGTAGTTTCTCCCCATGGAGGTGGGTAGTAAGAGTCGGCCCCCCGTTGGTTGTCGTGTTTTGAGCTCTCTGGAGCTCGATCTCCCCCTCAAAGGAATCAGAAGCGTATGGGTCGAAGACCTCTTCTTTCTGTATTGTTTGGGCTCTTGGGGATCGTCTCTGTGATTATTCAGAGGTTGAAGGCGCTCCATGCTCTCGTGTGCGTTCACGCCTGCCTCGTTACTCACTGAACACTATTCGAGAAGAGAAGGCGAGCCTTCGCCGGTGTTCATCCATGGTAACATAGCTTCGGGGTTTCCTTGATGAGCCATAAATGGCTTCCTGAACCCGTAGAACTATAAGCTCACTCGGGGGAGCGCTCTCAGTCTTGTTGCATCTTAATTTGTCTGTCTATGAGGCGATATAGTTGGGATAATAAATGTTCCCTCTCTTGGCTCAGTTTATCATCCTCCTTCGATTGGCGGTTACGTGGAGAGCGGGACTTGTTGCCGCCACTATATCTCTTAAAGCCACCATCTGAATTCACAGAGGAAACATCTGAAGGTGGCAAGTCCTGGTGGGTCCCATTTCCGGATCAGAGTTCTCGATCACTTTCCCGAGTCCGTGAATCGCGGCCCTGTTGTTTGTCCTCACGGACATGGGTATGAGTCTCGGCTTCGTGATCTCTTCCGGCTCTGTTATCTCTCCCGAGTCCCGGCTCCGCCAGGTTACCCGGGTCTGTGTTTCTTCACGTGTTTCTTGGGATCGTGGTGGTTCGCCGCTTCTCGAAGAACCCGCGGCTTGTTGATCTATCCCGTTGATTTTCCGAATTCCGAATATTCTCATGGGTTCATGATGGTTCACGGGTTCGTCGTGGTTCACATGTTCGTAGCTCATTGTTGTCATGTGGGCTGTCTCGTATCAGAGAGGACCCAGAGGTATCTTGGCTCCGTGAAGGATCGTCCTGGTGTCAATAGTGTTTCACGGGTCTGTGAACTGCCCTGATGGTTCCGTGAGGAGTCCTGGCCCCATTGATTTTCTCGCGTACATGAAGAGTCCTGGCAGGTCTTCTCGGGTCCGTGATGTTTCACGGGTCAGTGTATTTTCTTGGACCCGTTGATAGTCCTAGGTCCGTGGGGTTTATCGGCCCCGTATAGTCTCCAGGACCCGTGTGTTATTAATATTATCGTCGCGGTAGCCGCCGCCACCATCATTCCAAACTTATAATATTAGTGGGGGGCCGTGCATGTGTATTTTTATTTTTTCATTTCAAATTGATGCAAAAGTTTTGTTTTTAGTACCAATTTGAAGGTAAGGGTCTATAGAACAATTTTGGTTCGAGTGTCAAGCACTCGAATAAAAAAAATCAAAATGGCCGCCAAAATCCAAGATGGCTGCCAATTTCTGCTTTTTTTTGGGAATAATGCCTCATAACTTTTGTCCTATGGAACCTAGATGGCGATATTGGTGTCTACATCTATGTTTTTATGTAGGCCTATGAGTAATTGTATAAAAATAAAATAAACATGATTGGAATTAAGGAATAAACTGCAATTGTGAGACTTTTACTGGGGAATGAACAGTCGAGCCACAAAATTAAGCTGAATTTTGGGGCGAGACTGTTTATGAACCAGTAAAAGTCGAAAAATTGTAGTTTATTCTTATTCTACAACCACAAAAAGGTCAGATTTGGCACCCCCTAGCAAATTTGAGTATCGAGTCTTTCAAAATAGAGGGCGCGCAACAACAATAAATTCTATTGCTGAATTAGCCTACGCCAAAACTGAATCGGATCTCTCTCTCCTGCTTTACAGGTAAGTTGATGCATATTTAAGATCATTTAATGAACAGTGTTTTATCAATCAAATGTAGATATGTTTGCATTTGAAAATGATGATCAAACAGAGTCAATGGCTCAGTATTTCAGTAAATATCAGGGTTAAATTGGATTGACGTTATTTTCAGGCCTAGTGTTATATTGTGCGTGTTAGGATAGCCAAACTTGGACGATCGTCTGCAATGGCAGCCACTAAAGTGATGTATTAGTTGTCATATTTCATTACTAATTAACCATTTTCATTAGTTATTCCTTAGATAATTAATTGCTAGATTGTTTCAAGATTATTAAATGACATATGTGCTTTACCGTAGTAGAAAATTGTGTGTTTTATCAGTATTAATACAACCGCTATAAACAGTCAGTCAAAATCTAAGCCTAGGTTGTTGACGAACATGACTGTACGGTTGGATGCCGGTTGCTATGTATTAACTGGGCATGCGCAGTGGGTACTAAGTAGGGGAATCCCCGTCAATCACGTGGTAGTCTGCGCATGCGCAGTCGGTATTAGGTAGGGGAATCCCCTGGGTATGTGGAAATCATTGTTTACTTAGGAAGTACTCATTCGGGGACCATTTGAACAGTTGTAATATTAGTTTGTATTGTTTTTAGACTCATTTCACTGATATTGGGAATAAAGTAATTTATTTTAATGAGTTTTATTGTCATTTTATCCTATTTATTTTTATTGTAATTATATGAGAAATGTATTATTCTTGTTAGATTGATGAATGAACAATACATTCTATTGCTGAATTACGCCAAATACTGAATCTGTGTCTCATCTCTCTCTCCTGCTTTACAGAGCTTCACATGGAGTATGATAATCCTGGTCACCCTGTAACACACAAGATGAATATATACTGCTGTGTTTGAGCTAACAAAATAAAATTTTTGTTGTTGTACAATGTATCCTGTCTCTGTCTCTTCATGAATCCAACATTGTTATGCGCATACAGACAGCAGTTATTTAATATTGTTTTTTTTTCTTGGTGTCTTTTCAGGTTGTTTCTGAGATGGCTGGGGCAAGGATATGGCAGTTGTGTATTTTGTGCCAAAAGCAAACTGAGGAAGTGCTTGTTTGTCCTCTTGCGAATCCAGTCGCCAGTAGTCGTAGAGAGGGAGCCTACACAGAAATCATCAGCCACGCAAGTCAATTCAGAGCAATTGGTGCTGCTCCCCACCCAGACGTAGAGCTTCCAGATGAAGAATCCATGCAGAAGAATCGTGCATCCTGGCATAAATCTTGTCGTCAGCTTTACAGGGCATCAGCACTTGGCCATGCAAGAAAACGTCATAATGAAGGATTGCCTCCTGTTAGAAAAAGATCCCGGCGGAGTGATGCAGCTGTTAATCGTAATCTGTGTACCTTCTGTGGTGATGAAACAAATGCAGCAGACCATTCTTTCCAGAAGGTTACACTCACCCAACAGATACATGACAAGGCAGTCGCGCTGGGGGAAGAGCGTGTCGTGGCACTCCTTGCCGAAGGCGATCTGGTTGCCATTGAAGCCAAGTACCATCGGAATTGCTACACAGGGTTCAATCGCCGTTACGATGCGATTTGTAAACAAGACGCAGCTAGCGAAGATCTTGAGGCCACAACAGAAAATGAACTGCTCCAATTTATAAAGGAAGAAGTCACTGGAGGTCGTAGAATTTTTGCATTGCAAGATCTGACAGATATGATGACCGAGAGATTACACCAACATGGAATCCAGAAGACCGTGAACCGGACACGCCTAAAGGAAAGAGTCCTGGAACACTTCCCGAATTTGACAGAGGAGAAAGGTATCCGAGACCGAGTTTTCATCATGTGTTCAGAGACGGCTAGAAAGGTCATATCAGATGCAACTCAAACACCAGATGAGGAAGCACGTACATTACTAATGGCAGCATCGATTCTCCGTAAAGCTGTTTTGGATCACGACACTCCATTCAGGTTTGATGGTTCATTTCCCAATGGTTGCGAAGAATCATCTGTTCCACAACGTATAAAGTATTTCTTCCGTCAACTCCTCGCAGGACCTAAATCATCGCCAGACCAAGAGAATTCCAGAAAGATCATCTCTGTGAGTCAGTTGGCCATGCTAAATATGACTTCTCTTTCTGCAAACTTGAATTGTGAGCCTCCACTTGCAGTGTTCCTGGCCCTCAAATTGCATTCCCAAACAAGAAGCAAGAAGCTGGTAGAACTACTACACAAGTATGCCCTGAGCGTATCATATAAGAAAGTCCTCAGCATTGAATCTAGATTTGCCCAGGCTATTGCAGATCAGACAAAGAACAACGCTGATATAGTCTGTCCTACAAATTTGCATCAATACATTTTCACAGTTGCAGCCCTGGATAACCTGGATCACAATCCCACATCACGCACTGCAAGCTCATCCTTCCATGGAACTGGTATTTCAATATTTCAGTTTCCTTCATCACAGATACCTGGTTTGGACCAAGAATGTCTACGAATCAACTCACAGAAAACAGGAGAACGCAGCAGTGAACCCATCCTGCCTCGTTCGTATACGTTTGTACCACCTGTGGGCCGAAATCTTGTCACCCAACCTCCAGTAAAAGATGTGCAACCAGTAGCAACGAGTTCATTCGATGTGGAGAAACAGCACGAACAGGCATGGATGGCTGCAGTAAATGACATTCTATATGTGGAATGTGATACAGAAAAACACACTCCTGCGATGTGGTCTTCCTACCATGCTGCTCGGTCAGATACTGTTGGACAACCGGAAAAATGCATTGAAGCCCTTCTGCCACTTTTCCATGAAAAAGCCGCTACTCCAGAAATGATTCGACATGGAATGGAACTGGTGAAAGAGACAACTGAGCACCTCAACCCACACCAAGTCCCTGTGTTGGTAGTGGACCAACCACTCTATGACCTCGCCAAAAAAATGCAGTGGACCTTCCCTGACATTTTCGGGGAAGACAAGTTTGTGGTTATGCTAGGTGGGCTCCACATTGAGATGGCTTTGTGGAGCACCATGGGAGATCTTCTGCGTGGGTCTGGATGGCCTGAAACCCTGAAAAAAGCTGGATTAGTAAAGACCGAAGCAGCAGCTACAGCTTTTCTGAAAGCATCCAATGCAATGAGAACAAGATATGCCCATCAAGTTACTGTTATGGTACTTGACAGCCTTCTGAAGCGAGCCTACGAAGACAGTGGAACCGAGGTGGCTCTTGAGGATTGGGTCGTGGTAGCTTCCCAACAGAGTCCAACGTTCAAATTCTGGCTACTCGTACACAAATACCAACAGATCATATTCATGTTCATCCGTGCACATCGGGAGCGGAAGTTAGAACTCATGGTTACTACCCTGCGGAAGCTTGTGCCTCTGTTCTTTGCTCTAGATCACCAGAATTACGCCAGGTGGATTCCAATCTTTATCCGAGACCTGGAAAGCCTACCAGATAGCATCCAGGTAGAGTTTGAGAAGGGACACTGGACAATAACTCGAAGCAATCGCCGTTTCTCATCCTTACCCATCGATCAAGCACACGAGCAAGCAAACAAAAGGGTGAAAGGAGTTGGTGGCATTATTGGTCTCACAGAGAACCGTGACATGCTGGAACGCTGGATCGTGACTGGCCCAGAAATCAGCCGTGTCGTTGAGGAATTTACTGGTGCAAATGATAACGATGATGATGAAGAACTCCCTCATCATGAGGAAGGATATGCATCTCAGCACCGATTCTTACGCCATGCCAAAGATCTGACGGAGGTGTTGCTGAGTTGTGGGAATCCTTTTGAAGAGCACAGTGGAGACCTGGTTACATTAGACAACAAGGTATGCGAGTCTGCGGCTGCTGCCGTATCTGTCCATAAAGTCGAGTCTATGGGACAAGAGCAGTACAACAACTTCAGACAGAGTGTGCTTGACTCAAATGACACACCTCTCACAGCACCGATCAAGCGAAACAACTTACTGTTGTTCCATGAGAAGAAAACACAAAAGAAGTCAGCAATTAAGCTGAAAATGCAGCACTTCAAACGTCATGCAGAGCTTTATGGGCAAGCTTTTCTTGTACTAGACAGCCGCGACGGGGATTTGGACGAGTTTTTTCATCACGAATCTTCCCCATACCCACCTGCATTGTCATCCGAAGGGTCGCTCAACTCTTGTACCAAGTCAGATTTGTTGGTATATATCATGGAAGCCAGTACGAGTAGCGCCATTTCTGTCGACGAGGAGCTAGTTGCGCCAGATGTTTATGACTTTATTATTATTGACGGTGGAGTACTGATACACTCACTTCCTGGTACAACTGTCCAAGGCAAGACGTTTGATTCATATTTCGACAAGGTATTCTGCCCAAGAGTTCGCCACGACTTGAAGCGATCGACAAGAGTAGATATTGTCTGGGACCAGTATCGTGCACTGACGATCAAAGGGGGCACAAGGGAAAAACGAGGAACAGGCATCCGACAACGCATATCTGGTACTGCCAAAATCCCAGGAAATTGGCAGAATTTCCTGGCGAATGTTGATAACAAGAAGGAACTGTTCTCATTCCTGTCAAAAAAGATAACAGAAGAATATTTTCCAGATGACAAGAATGTCTACATCACTGCAGGTGATCAAGTCCACCATCTTGGAAACAGTCCACCAATGGATCAATGCAACCATGAGGAAGCTGACACGCGTGTCGTAGTACATCTCCTCCACGCCCTCCAATCTTCGTCACTAGGGATGGTGTATACTGGAGACACAGATGTTGTCGTAATCCTTCTGAGTAATTTCCATCACATCAAGGCTCTGAATCCGGCCGCAGAAATCTGGATCTCTTTCAAAGCGGGAAAGACAACCAAAATGATCTCCCTGAACACTATCGCCACAAACCTGGGCACGACAACGTGCAAAGCCATGGCTCTTTTCCACGCATTCACTGGATCAGACAGTACTTCTTCCTTCAAGTTCAAGGGTAAGCGATCCTGCTGCACGTTGATGTACGAAGTGCCATCCCTTATGGAGGAATTTGCAAATATTGTCGACACTCCATTCCAAACATCGCCAAGGTTGAAAGAAGTGGCAACAAACTTTGTCTGTAGGCTGTACTCAAATGAAACAAACGAGGACAATGATGTTGACCTCGTCCGAATGAGGCTGTTCTCACAGAAGACTAGGGACGTGGAGAGAATTCCCCCAACCAGTGATGCTTTGGATCAACATCTCAAAAGGAGTGTCTTCCAAGCGAGCATCTGGATAACAGCCCACATGTCCGTGATGCCTGTCAACAACCCAACTAACCATGGGTGGAAGGAAGAGGATGGCAGGCTGCTTCCCATTTGGACCACGCTGCCCCTCGCCAAGGATGTGTTCCACCTGGATGTGAAGTGCACTTGCCCAATTACCTGCTCTCGGTGCAAATGCGTGAAGACAAAGTTGAAGTGCACACGTCAGTGCAAGTGCACATGCGAGAAGTAGCTGGACTAGAACAATTTCCGTTAATAACATGTAGGTTAACTTTCGGCGCACAACGGCCAGCAACTGCGCGTGTGCAAAATTTACACTCTAAAAAAAGACACATAATGTGTCGAATTGACACATTTACCTGGGTCCATAGTGCACCTATCCCGCAGGTGTCAATTTGACACATGCAAGTGTATATTTAACACTTCTGATGTGCCATATTAGTCTACACAGCATGTGTCAAATTGACACTTGCAGGATAGGTGCACTATGAACCCAGGTAATGTGTCAAATATGACACATAATGTGTCATTTCTTAGAGTGTATAAGAGCAGATATGCTCCAATCATGTTTATTTTATTTTTATTCAATCACTCATACATGCAAACCTAGGTATAGAGACCAAAATCACCATTATAGGTTCAATAGTACAAAAGTTATGAGGTGTAATGCGAAAAAAAGCTTGAAATTGGCAGCCATCTTGGATTTTGGCGGCCATTTTGATTTTTTTTATCTGACTGTTTGACACTCGAACCAAAATTGTTCTATAGACCCTTACTTTCAAATTGGTACTGAAAACGAAACTTTTGCATCAATTTGAAATGACTGAGTGCCTGGGCACCCCACTTATACCCGGAACCCGGCGTCTGATAAGATTAATCTGACTGTGTAAACCGGCCCTAAACCAGTACTGTCAACAGGAACCTAGTCTAGATCAGTGAGCTATATAGGCCTATATCCAGTTCACTGGTCTAGATTATCCTGACGCAGTGGTATCTTGTGACGTCACCCAACAAACTAGAGGTGGGAGCGATCAACTGAAGTAGTGACGTCATAAAGGCTCCCAACTCGTGTTTTAGATCGTAACTTTGCTGTCCTTTGTGTGACCTTCATCGAAAAGTAATACGGAACAGACTATAGTTATGATCGATAATTATTCTGTTTCTTTGTTTTCAACAGGAAAAGCTATACTCCCTGTATCCTAGTATTAGTATTTCCCAGGGCAGTTTCCAGGGTTTGGTTAATTTGTAAATAAACATATTGTATTTCTCTTATTAAAGTTACGCTTAGCTTGTTTCACTTTTCTGATATCTTCAATAAATATAAAGTTACAGTGATTGTGATTCATATGTAACGATACTCCATAGTGCGTGTCTCCTAATTTTCCTTTTTATAATTTCACATTTTGTTTTCATTTTCAACGTTGTACTATTTTAACCCTGTTAACCATATAATACACCGGTGGACATATACGACCTTTAATCCATGCGCATCAATATTACTCGCTCTTGAAAGGGAACTCCAGGCAAACATTTCAAACACATAATATGATAGAGAACGTCAGCACAAGCTCACTGGTCTAACCAAGGACGGATCCAGACATGTCTG
>JAODUJ010205791.1:0-10581 GCA_027564615.1 Psolus chitonoides
GGGGACATCACAAGCTGGTGCCGAAGGAGGTACGGGGACTGTGTACGGCTGGCCCAACACAGAGGTAGATGGAGGTCGATGACAGCCAACCTGCTACGAGCAGAAGACACCGACAGGTAAGGTAAATCGTCTTAGCGTCCCTTCGGTTGGAACAGACATTAAGTATTTTCATATTTCTTCATATTTCATCATTATTTCATCTAGAAATCTTCTCTGAATCGCAAGATCACCAACCAGATGTGCCGTATGAATCTATAGTAACACAACAACAACTGTTTATGTACATGGGCCCGAACAACAGTTCTAAAACGGACTGAACCCGAAAATACATTTATTCAAATTAAGGGAGACAAGGGTAAAATGTGTTGCGTTGGGTCTGTTACACATTGAGATTTACAAACTACCAATGACAGCAACTTTATTCTGTACAAGGGTCCAAGCAGCAACTGTAAAAGGGCCCGGGCCCGGACCTTTAATGATTTTTTTTTAAGGGAAGAAAAACAATGATAAAACTTTCTGCGTTGGGCCTGCGACACATCGGGATTTACGAGAATACCAATGACAACAACTTTGTCATGTACATGGGCCCGGGCAGCAACCCTGAAGGGGCCGGGCCCGGGCCCGAAAAGGAATTTATTCAAGTGAAGAGAAACATGACTAAAACTTTGCGTTGGGTCTGTTATACATTGAGATTACGAAAATGCCAATGACAGCAACTTAATCCCGTACATGGGCCCAATCAGCAGCGTTAATAGGCCCGGACCCGAAAATGAATTTATTCAAGTGAAGAGACACATCCATGAAACTGTTTACGTTGGGTCTATATACCTAAATTACGAAAATACTAATGACAGCAACTCAATCCCGTACATGGGCCCAGGAAGCAGTTTTGGAGGGCCCGAGCCCGGGCCCGAAAATGAATTCATTACAGTGAAGGGAGATGTGGATAAAACTTTGCGTTGGGTCTATTACTCATTGAGATTACAAAAGTGACACTGACAGCAACTTAATCCCGCACATGGGCCCAGTCAGCAGCTTTAAATGGGCCCGGGCCGAGGATAAATTTATTCCCGGAAATGAATTTATACAAGTAAAGAGGGACAAGGATAAAACTTGTGGCGTTTTGTTGATTACACATTGAGATTCACAAAAAAATAACAACGACAGCAGCTTCAAGAGGGCCCGGACCAGCAAATGAATTTATTCCCGAACATGAATTTATTAAAGTGAAGAGAGAATTTCTCTCACAAAACAGTGCAGTGTGTGTGTTGCAGTGATCGAGTGATCCGCTTTGCACGCTCGCGTCCCGGGTTCGAATTCACTCGGTGTCATTAAAATCGAATTATGCTGTATATACTCAGCATTTAAGAAAGTGGCTAAAGGCTGAGCGTTTCACTGAAGTCCTTCGGCTGGGGACGTTAAATGTCGGTCCCGGGAGCAGAATTGGAGCACGCCTGCCTCGTTAATATCTGAGCACTGTACGAGAAGAGAAGGCGAATTTTTGCTGGTGTTCATCCATGATCACACAGGTATAGCTCCAAGGAAAAACAACAAAAACAAAACTGAACTAAACGGAGACCCTCCCATGTTTCCCTTGTTAGCCATGGAAAATACCTTCGCGAAGTTTCTCCTCATAAATTGTCCAATAATTTGCGAACAAATAGGGCTGAAATGTTGTCGGCGGCCTATGAAAATATTACAGCTTTTCAAAAGATTTGGCGATAAGGGCGTGTTGGCAACGATGAACAGGTAGAACGCGTCTGCAAAGACTTTCTCCTAAGTTCTGGATATAGGCTTAAAAATGAGGATTTTTACCATTTTCAACGATATCCCAAAACGACAAAATAGATCCAGACGAAATGTGCCTGTAACAGTGAATAATATAGACTTGTCTACTCATTCCGCTAGTGCGTAACCGAATTAATAGAATTCCCGGCACGGTCGGGTGCTCGAGAAACTGTACTACATAGGTACTACATAGAATCATTCAATAACGTGTCTGGTAGACTTTGTCGTTCCTGGATATAAGCTAAAACGATGATTTGTTTTCATTTTCAATGATATCCAGAAGCAACAGGATTGTTCCAGACGCCTTCTATGCATTCTTTGACGATATAACTAATTAGAAAACCATAACTTTGCTTTTCAATGTCCAGAAAAATATACCCCACTCCAAAGAAAACTATACACGTTTAGGCAATTCATGTTTTTTTAGAAAGTGAAAAAGGGATCAAACGCGACCGCGACCCTTCCCCTTGATTTGCTAATACCTTGAACTAAGATGTATTTTACATGATGGTGAATAACATTTTATTGGACTGTAGCGATAAGTCCGGATAATAGTTATCAAAGGTTCAACGGGTTTTGGAAAGACAATTATGGCTCATCATGGTACCTTAATGCTATGTGATCAAGGACGAACACCAACGAAGGCTCGCCTTCTCTTCTCGAATAGTGACGGTAACGAGGCAGGAGTGTAACTACACAAACCCATCCTGATCCCGACACTGCCACTTAACGTCCTCATCCGACGGACGTGAGTGAAACTCTCAGCCTTTAGCCACTTGCTAAATGCCGAGAGACGTGGTAACAACCGGTCTGTCATCACTGTAGAACAGCCATGCCGATATATTTCCAATGAACCTGATTGCCATGAAGTTAATTGCTTCCCACTACAACGAAACCAGAAATTGCAAGACCATCAACAACGCAGATTTTGACGAGGAAGTATCAATTGGCACGAGTGGGAATTGAACCCGGGCCTCTGTAATACAAGTCGGTGACTCGATACAATGCACCACGCTGCAACACTTGACTATGTTGTATGACAATGATACGACTATGGCTATAATAAAAATCATGCCTAATTTAGAAAACATATTGAACGCTATATCGACAACGATTACCGGTATCTCTTCGATTCGTCAGAACCCTCAAATGAAGTGGTTTCCAACCGGGGTACACGTACCCCTTGAGGTCAAAACTACGATGCCGGGGGTAAAACAAAATAGTGCGAAACTACGGTTCGAGAGTGTCAAAATACGGAGATATTAAATTGGGGGTAGGCCTATGTTAGGGAGCACCTGAAATGACGTGGGGTATACATGGCTATGAAAGGTTGGGAACCACTGCTCTAATGTAACATTTTTCAACCAGGAACGGACAAAAGCAACAACTGACCAATATAAATTAATGTTTATTTTGTATTGTTTCCTACCTTTGTCTGCAGTAAGATTCCTTTTGGTGTGCTGTCAATAACTCCCAACTACCGTCATTTATATGATCATGATTCGAGATTATTGGGCAAAGAATTTATGTTGACAGTCCACCATCCACACAGCACAGAATAAATATGTGGATGTAAGCGTACGTGACAAATTGCCCAACTGAACAGCGACTCGGCCCAATTATAAATTACGCCTACTTCGGGTTTTTTACGGTTCAGTAGACCAAATGTTTTTTTAAATTGAATATTGTTCACATTTCAAGTACCCATATTATCCAACGTGACGTAGACGGTCGGACATGACTCATCATACAATTACAAAAGTCCCATTGAGTTTCCCCATTACAATCAGTGGCCTACTAAGCAGGGGGAGGTCCGCCCGTGTACCAGGTATGGCGCCTGCGTTGGGGGGGGGGGTGACAGGGGGATACAGCCCCCTCGTCGGGGAGGTCTAGACCCCCCGTCGAAAAAAGTGATTTCGTCGGGGAGCGATAGAGCAAAACAAAAAATTGTATGGGCCGATACAGCAGTACAGTGCGTACAGTAGGCTGTTTCCCCGATAGGTGTCAGCCGCGCCGACGAGTTTTAACTTCTCCCATCAGAACTAAAGCCTAAAATATTTGCGCACTTCGCGCGCAGCGGCTGCTTCGTGCTTCTCTCATCGAAACTAAGGTCAAAATGTTATCGCGCGTGTACCCTCTGCCCTCATGAACCCATTAC
Source organism: Psolus chitonoides (assembly GCA_027564615.1). Taxonomy (NCBI): domain Eukaryota; kingdom Metazoa; phylum Echinodermata; class Holothuroidea; order Dendrochirotida; family Psolidae; genus Psolus; species Psolus chitonoides. Next base: position 3,947 of record JAODUJ010205791.1, read on the forward strand.
GACTACCACATATGTCTCTACGCCAGTGTGTGTGCGTGTGCCTGTGTGTGCTAGGCACGTACTACTCCAGTAATAGTTGCATATGCCCCAACCCTCCCGATTAGGCTATGGAAAATTTCCCGATTTTACAACTCGTTCCCGGTTTCTCGATTTTCCACGGAATTATCCCGATTTCTGTTTTCCGTCTATAGTCCCGAATTTGTTCCGAGGAAAACTAATAAAGGATCTACAAAGGTGGCCCAGTGGAGAGCATCGCCTTAAACTCAGGACTAAGGTGGCAATACAAATTGCTGTCTTTATCTTGTGCGATTTTAAAGACTTGCGCCTAGACAGAAAAAAATCACTTATTCAGTACCCGAAAGTACTAAATCCAAGCTTTTATGGGTTATAAAAGCCAAGATTTTCTTACGTCATCCCCAGCTATGGTGGGGCTGACGTCATTTGTGAGCCTCCCAGATTTCAAATATTTTGGGTTGGAATGTACGGTACCTACGTGTAGTATGTAAGAACAGTATTTCTTCTCAACAGCCCCTCCCTATTGTCCATAATCAAGATATTTGTATGTACTTTCCTTACTAAAATATGAAAATTCCAGTACATTTAGTTTAGTTGAAACGATGGAAACTAGCACCATTTTCCGCACCATTTTGCATCTAAGCCCCCTTATTCAAACAATTTTTTTCTCAATAGGAGGTCTCCTCAGACCCTTCCTCGAGGAACGACCAAGATCTGCAATATCGGCGCACCGCGAATATTATTCATTGTCTTACGCAAGCACAGAAAACTGTTGTTGATGCCCCTCCTCCTTAAAAACGCACTCTGGCTAATGGGGGCCTAATCATCCGTACCTCAAACCTATATGGTATCCAGTGCACGCCTCAAATAGCGTCTATGCTACTAAGGAGTGGTGCGAGAGCAAAACTAGTGCTAACATTTATAGCCCCCCTGTCGGGCAAAACCGAGCGCCCCCCTGCCGGATACCAGTCAGATGGGTGCCATGCCAGTCTAAATTGTCTACTGAAAATGAATATTTTGAACAAACAACAGGAAAAATTAACAAACATTCACTAAAGAATGAGAATTCCTAACATATAATCAGTTCAAATCTTTGCCAAAAAAAGCCCCATTTTGCATCTAAGCGGCCAAGCCCCCTTACATAAACAAACATCCCCCCTAGACCTCTCCCCCAGGACGGCATCCCTTGCACGGGTGACAAAGGAAGGATCCGCCTGGGTGCCAACTATTCTATTCACGCCACTGATAATAATTATTATATATTGAACCCACTGCATGATTAAAATGACAGATTCGGTCGGTTGAACAAGTGCTCATGGAATGCGTATAAGTATAAGTATAAATGTGTAAACAGTGTTGATAGTCCAGGCGACGCTCCTATACTCCAATGGTGTGACTAAGAAGTGTTCTTACCTATGTATTTTCTGTTGATTTGCACTCACATGTGGTTATAAAACAAATTCAGCTTTGTTTGTCCAAACAACAACTTTGGGCAACTCTGGTGATTTGCATGAATCCAAAATGGCTGCCGGACGCCATTTTGAAAATTAACTTTTGAAGCACAAGACCTGGAATTATGTATAATACCTCGATTTGAGGGTTTTCGGGTGTTATTTTTTTCATTCAAGGTCAAGATCAGGAGCTGAAGGTCATGTCAAGGTAAAATTTGATTTCTTGATGTAGACTACAATTCCCCATCTAGCCACCCCCAACTAGCCATTCATCTGCAATCAGCTGGTAATCTCTCTACTGAATACAGTGATATTGCTTCCAGCAGTCAAGTGTGCTCACTCTAAATTAATTCTTATAGTCAGATTTACCACCACTGATTATACACAATGGCCTATTGTATTACATTCATTGCAACCAATAAGGAATGGCAACACTGACAGTCATGTGACCTAAAATCGCCAAGCTGAAATCGTCGGACGGAGTGACAAAGAAGAATATAGGCTTGTTCCCTTTGGGACCAGCAAAAACAGCACGGATGCAGAATAGGTCGTCCGTGTAGATAAGTAAACATCCTGAAGTAAAAGATTCATCAATATCCATTGAAGTGAAAGAAATATGAGAATGATTTATTTACAATAGTATATCTGAACTACACCTCAGATGGCCTTTGACCTTGGTATGTGGTCTTTGATCTCATATGAACGTACCCATGTTGCACCTATGATTCAATTTTGATTGCAATTGGACCTCAACTTTTGAAATGAGACCAATTCTCAGGCTACTTCACAACTTAACCACAGATGACCTTTGACCTTGGCATGTGATATTTGACCTCATCATATGGAAGTACTCAGGTTGCACCCATGATCCAAGTTTAGTTGCAATTGAACCTCAACTTTTCAAATGAGACCAATTTCCAGGCTATTGAATTCAGATGACCTTTGACCTGGGTATGTGACCTTTGACCTCATTAACATATGAAGGTACCCACGGTGCACTTATGATCTAAGTTTGGTTGCAATCGGTTTTTGCGTGGAATGGATATGGACAGAAAAAAGCGTGTAATAAAAGTTTGACACACACACACCGACACACAGAGAGATAGACAGACACCCATACAGACATACATACATACATACATACAGACAGACAGGCTCACGAAAGACGCAGCCATAAGGTTCATTCTTACGAACGATCTAAAAATGTATGTTGTAGAATGTAGAGGGGAAAAAAATATGTTCACTAGTAAAGATCCCATCTTTCTACTATGTTCCAGTGTAGAGACAAAAATGTTTACTCATTTTATTATCATATCGGGGAAAGTCCGTTCAGTAATGATGTCACTCCATTACTTTTGGGAAATTCTTTTATTATTGTTATGGGACTAACTAGAAACGTTTGAGTGACACTTCAACTTTGAGTGGAATTCGGCAGATTCGGCTGATTCTTAAGCGATCGGATCGTCACGTTCTGCGGAATCCTACATGATGTAACTTGATTTACACAATTTGTTTCAACAAGTTAGCAGTGCAACGTTTATATTTAGCTACTTGCATCATATCGAACACGATAGAAGGTTCTACGTACAAGAAGCCACAAGACAGACGTCATTTCGTCAACACTCTAAATATTGATGGAAATTGTCATGCTGCCAGAAGAAGAAGATTTGCGTACGATTTATGGTATGAATTAGGCCCGTATCGTTAGGCCTAGACAGTGTTTATGAAACATGATTCAGTTTGTTGAGATACATTTCACACATCAGATATCATTAGGCTATGTCCTAGTGGTTCGAAGCTATAGCGGTACAAGGTTGGTACTGGATCCACGACACGTCTAATCTACAGAGAGTCTAAAGTAAATAGGCAATACGTACTATAAGCCTATGAACTAGCCTACACTAAACAGACTACGATATATCGGTAAATGCCGGTCGGTGGAAGAATCCTAACCAGAAATCCAAAAAGATTAGTGATTCCTTGAAAGTGAAATGGCTGAAAGCTTGGTTTGAAAATCACTAGGCATTGTGAACTTAAACATGGTTTTAAGTGTCTAACCTTTGCTGACCTTGGCTTCCCCCCTGACTTCAACCAACGTCAATGGAGTCCCTGTACTGATTATGAGAAACATACACATGAAATTTGAACTAGAACTGGTCAGGCATGGTTGACTTAGTGTGTTTACAAGGTTTTCAGAGTTTGACCTCAGATTGATCTCAGATGACCTCTGACCTCTCCCAAAAATGATAGGGTTGATGTACTCATTATGTGGAACAGACATACCAAGTATGAACTTGATCCAACTAGGCAGCGTGTTGGACTTACGTATTTACAAGCAAAAAGTACCAACAATACCTAAAGTTCACAACATTTCAATTTTCGACTGAAAACGAGCTCAGACCTCCACTAAAATCTATAGGGTTCTTGTACGCATCATAAGAAAGCTACACACCAAATTTGAACTGTTTGGACCAGGCACGGTCGACTTATCGTGTTTACAAAGTTATTTCTTGGAGTTCGACCTCTGTTGACCTCAGACCTCTCCCCAAAACAATAGGGATCATATACTCATTATGGGGAACATACATACCAAGTATGGACTTCATCCAACACGGCATGGTTGACTTAGTGTGTTTACAAGCAAAAAGTACCAAAAATACCTAGATTTCACAAAATTTCCATTCCTGACTAAATATGAACTCAGACCTCTACCAAAATCAATAGGGTTCTTGTACTCATCACGAGAAAGCTATGCACACCAGTTTCCAAGTTGATCGGACCAGGGATGGTTAACTTAGAGTGTTTACAAGGTTTTAGAGTTTTACCTCTGTTGATCTCAGATGACCTCCGACCTCTCCCAAAGGAATTATGGGGAACATGCATACCCAGTATGAACTTAATCCGTTCAGGCATGGTCGAATTATTGTGTTTACAAGCAAAGCGTCACATACACACATACACATACACACACACACTACACACACACACACACACACACATACACACGCCGTCATGACTGCATATATTTCTTGAGACTACATCAAGGAATCAAAAACTTTGTTTAAGGAAAATCAAGCTCGGATTGCTCACAGAGAAGTAGACAATTTGCGCGTTTAACAGAAATGCAGTTTTCGCGTTCGCGACAACATTATTCGCAGTAGCTATCTACGACACCGATCGCAGAACCACCGCCTATCAAGCGACAGATGACTAAAGCGTACGTGGGACATTCGTCTACCCTGGCACATAGTAAGAGTAATATGCTAAGACTAAGAGTAGATTATAAGGCTAATCCTTAACCAATCCAAATTATGTATATATGTGATTATTGAAGGAGCAACTGAACGAATACATGATTCTTGTTATTCAAAACAGCCAGTTTTCTATGTTGTTTGCCATTATTGATCACCCGCCTTTTTAGCCTCCAATGTGGAACAGACAAATTGTCTCGAGTAGTGCAATCCCTGTGTACAAATTGAGGGCATCCTTGTGTTACAAGTCAGTACGTAACAGTGTCTAACACACACACACACACGCACACACACACAAACACACTAGACGAATGAAATAATGTTTTGCCAAGGGGGCGTAAAAAAATATTCTAATAAAAAATGAAAACTTGTGACAACTAGGAGGATGAGAAGGTGAACTCTGTCGGGGGATTACCATGGTAATAGTATTTTAAACAGTGTTTGTCCAGATTTCTAATCATGTATCTGGCAACATTGATGATGTCATAGTTGAATATCTCTTCGTTTATTAGTGTTTATATTCCCTTCCACTTTTTATCATGCTAAGTGGAAATTTTGAAATATTTACATGGGTTTTCAGATAATGAAGTAAGTCCAGTAAAAATACAGCACAGACATATCAAATGTTCTTGTAATCCCTCTAATAATTCGAAAACAGACAGCCTACATCGCATTTTCACATCATTCAAATATGCGGTATAGCGGTGAAAATGATATGAATACTTTCGTAGAATATTTCTAACTATTGAATGAAATTTATTATACTTCCACTTACCATTTACTTCTACTTGGAATGCACAGCTTGTTGTCATTGCATCGTTGTCAGTACACGAGCAGGTGACGGTGTTGGTCCCGAGATTAAAGCGTGTTCCACTTGGGTCAGAACAAGTAGATATGATAACACCATCTTCTACGTCAATACAGATGGGTGAACTGAATGTAGCTACGGATGACGTGGTACCAGTTGCTGCGTTAACTGTTACAGTGTCGGGACAATCCACAATAAACGAAGGCGGTGTATTTGCATCTCCAGCTGAAACAAAGTATTGCATATTGTTCGATATGATAGTAGCGACATATTCATTGGCGTAGCGGGTATATGAGCTCTAGGGCGCTACAACGCCGTGCACCCGACTACGTGCCATGATAAGTGCCCATACAAAAAAGATCGCCACTAAATTAATCTGATTTCGCACCAGCCAAGAGGATCTTAAATAATCGTCCCTCCATGCCAAATAATGATCAAAACATGCGGGGCAGGAGGATAATGAGCCCTTCCCTCTTCCATGGCCCAGTTTCAGTAATGTTTACTCCTCCCAAAGGACGGATATCAGTCCATCGCTAGATAGGATAGCTAGGTAGACTGCTTGCTCAGAACACAACGTAACAATCAAGTGGCACGCACTCAAAAACTTTCGATCGATAATCACATGCATGTAGTCTAGGCGACTACGCCATACACCCATACATAATATAAGATGAACAGACAGTAGGCCTAGTGTAGACTTCTGCTAGAGTGATGATGAGATGGGGAATTTGGCCTCGGAAATAACTGATAGACGCCACTTATAAATCAAACAGAATAATTGAAGCGTGGCATAGATATGTGGCACATGGGGGAATCCCCAAATTTTCGCCGGCACCCACACACGCGAAACAAAATCTGCCAGGAAAAACATGGGTGTGGCAGGCGGGCGCTCAGTGGTAATAATAATAATAATAATAATAATAATAATATAATAATAATAATAATAATAATAATAATAATAATAATGACAAGACTCATAAAGCCCCCATTCCAGAGGTTACAAATCGCAAGAAAATAATACCTACAGAACAATATAACAATTATTTAGGAAGAAACGAATGTGACCTCAATGGCTTCCCAACATATCTGTTGAAGTAGATTTCCTGATAT
>JAODUJ010205902.1:0-10581 GCA_027564615.1 Psolus chitonoides
CTCAGGCCAATTTACCCCGCCCCCCCCCCCACAAACATTTCACTGCACAAACGGTTAACCGATAACCGACCGTTCCAATAATTGATTATTTGGTTTGCAAAATAACTGGAAATTCACAGCCCTATTCTGCTGCATAACGGATGGAACACAAAACAACTGGACGCCATCTTAATTTAGTTTAGTTATCCACGGGTGAAGGGAGCAAACTATGGCTCATCGAGGAACCCTGAAGCTATGTGTGTGAACACCGGCCAAGACTCGCCTTCTCTTTTCGAACAGTGGTCAGAGGGTAACGAGGCAGGCGTGTAACCATACAATTCCATCCTACTCCCAGAATCGCCATTTAACGTCCCCATCCGACGGACGTGAATGAGACTCTCAGCCTTTAGCCACTTTCTTAAATGCTGAGAGAGGTGGTAGCAACCTGACAGTCACAGCTGCAGGACACCGAGGACAGCCATGCCGAACCTAACCAATAAACCTAATGTTTCCTCAAACGAATTGCTCTCATACTCACTTCAACGAAACCATCAACAACTGCAGTGTAGCTTTTTTTTCATCAAACCAGAAATTTGCGAAACCAAATACTGCCGTACAGCTTTTTAGACGGGGAAGCAGACACTGAGTGGGATTGAACCCGGGACCTTTAGGTGCAAGCAGAACACTCAATCCACTATGCCATGCTACCACCTCTCTTCTCTACTCTATCTAGGTACCCTCTCCCTCCCCAACTCCCCCATGCTTCCTCGGTAGGGAGGGCTATATATACATATATATATAGGCAAAATATACGCTCTTTTTCAGGGCATTTTTGGGCAAACTTGTGACAGATTTTGATAGCATTACTGGGAATTTCTGGGCAAAAGTACTCATCCCCCACCACCAGATGGAAATAGTCCTGTATGCTTATGTCGGTAGATAAAGGGTTAGGCAGAAAAACATGAGAAACAAGGTATGAGAAACATGTGATCAGGGCTTGAGATGAGCGGGAGCCCAGGGGTTCGATTTTCTGATCCAAGCCCCGGTACTGGTATTAGTTGTTCAAAATTTAATTAGCCCCTGGGTCATGCAAATTAGCCCCTGGCTATTGATATTTCACACAAACCAGGGGCTACTTTTAAAAGAAAATAGCCCCTGGGTTTGACTTTCTTATCTCAAACCCTGCATGTGATTCTTACCATCACTCCAGATGTGTTCTCCATTGACACTTACAGCAGCAACAATTCCTGGGCAGCCATGTTCATCCTACGATAAAGGTAAATAAATAAAGTCAAGTATGTTGTGCTTGTTCTGGAGAGAAGAATAAAAGCATTTGACTGATTCACATTCATCGGACAATATCATTGAGAGCTTTATTTGAGAATATAATCTCCCCTAAATGACATGAAAACATTGCACTGTTTATGTGCACTGTATAAATAGGCCATAGTAGGGGGGGGGGGGGCATGAAAATTGATACAATTTGTACAACACAGGCATTTTTGTTAATGTCTGGATATGGCATTGATGGGAAGTTTCTGTCTTCATCAGACTCTTCAAAAAAATTATGATTTGATAATGGAATAATTTGAGATTCTATACCCAAATGTAAGATAACATTTTTGATGCCACACAAATAAAATAGGCTTTTGCTGAATACAATGAGAGGAATTCTTGCTGGTCGGTCGTTTGTGACTGTCGAGTACACATATAGGAATAGTTTTCCAGGTGACATTTCAGGTTCTACAGTACAGTAGGTTATTCTATCTTAATAGCCCCAGATGTACTGTACCATACCATTCTCAACACATTTAGTAACATATTTTCCTAGACCAAAAGCTGATTAAAAACATGAGCCGACGAGAGAACAGGAAATACCTCGCAGGCTCGGTGCAAGATGTTGACAAGGAATACATGTCGATGTGCCAAGCAAGGACAGCAGTGTAGATGACACTCTGCCATGCAAACCAATACCACATGGAAAAAAATCCTCTATGTATAGACACCAGAAATCCTGTCATTCCCCATCAATGCATCCACGATCAACTCCCTTCACCAGTAAATATATTGAAGCTATAGGGCAAGACCAACCTAGGACTGCCATTGATGTCACCATCCCCACTGCTCCACGTCCAGAATGGTTGCAGCTAATCACTTAAATATACCAGGAAGATACAACTGGCAACATGACCAAACCTTTAGGGCAATTGCATCAGGTCTGACCCCATATGTCGGCAAATAAGCAAATAAGAGGAAAGACCCTACATAAGAACTCTATAACTTCTTCCCTACGATCGCATTCTGTACAGTACAACCTACAGAAATCCAACGACTTCCAAAAATAGAAGCAAAAGACATCTTGAAGGCCAGTGCTGAGTGACTGAATATTCCGATTGGATGTTGTTGTTGTTATACATTTAACATCAATTTTCCACACTAGTGTGGGTTTGACGGAGGCCTTTACAAGAAATGTAGAGATTAATGGAGCATTAACTAGTATTACGACTTGGATGGCCTTCCTACTGTAACTGTCTCCTCGAAGAGGAACTAGTCAACAAATGAACCCCACAGAACCGACCGACAACCAGCGAGCAGTCCACTCAAGAGTTGAACACAGAGCCTCCAACTCCCAGCACAGACAAGGTATGGGATAGCAAACCAGCAAGCAGTTTATATTCAAGAGTTGAACACAGCATATCCAACTCCCAAAGTAAACTAATTGCCACACCTAGCATGCAAATAAACAAGAAGTTACGGGATAGCTTGAATTCTATTGATAAGAATACCAGCTTAACCAATTCAACATATGATGTAACCTTTACCCAACTTATAAACAATGAAACATGTATAAGTTTTGGGTACCAGGACAAAATGAAGAGCATAAACCCACTGTGTTCCCTCCACAGATTGTAGAGACTGTTGAGCGACCTGACATCACTATCTATTCAGAAGCAACCATGAATATGATCAAATTATTGAACTGACTTGTCCTTGTCCCTACAGAGGGGAACCTATTTGCATATGCCATGAGGAAATGCTAATATCAAGAATTAATAACTGAATGTGAAAGCAAAGAATGATTTGTGTACTACCTCCATAGAAGTAGCAGGGTTCTGCCCAGGACTGGTTGAGTGCCCGCAGGACCATCTAAGTGTAGCGCCACCATCAGTTGGCGTGGAGCGCCCGAGAATTTGTGTTGCCCGATATCCCCCAGATTGCAAGAAATGGCACTTCCCAGGTCTTGTAAGCTGCATCCATACAATCTTGATATTGAGAACTGAGAAAGTTTATTTGAGTTTCTGTCTGAAATCAGTGCCGATCGAAAAAGTCACTCTCAGCTAGTGGTGGTCGGCATTCCTGTGTCCTGGTCGGACCCGACCGGCGCCGACCGACAGCGACAGAACCATGAAGCAGGGCGTGGGGATTCCCCGTGGATAGTGTTAGATCATTATGGACACAGCATACAAAACTGCCCCGAGAGTGAGCTATATGTGATCTGGCTATATGCAGGAACTCAATTTATTCTAACAGTTGGAACTGCTACAAACATCTTGCTCATACCTTTATTCTCTGCAGGAGTTCCCTGGCCTCGGACTTTGCATTCTGTAGCTTTGTAGCCTTCCTGACCTGATGGTGATCCCCACCCTCAAGATTTATCTGGAGGGTTTCCTCTGAGGCAGCATGTAATAGTTTGAGATGTTTCTTGTAGTACCACAGGAGACAGGAGCATGCACATATACCACCAACACCACTTAAGAGCCACTTTCTCAAGGATGGTTTATAGAAGAAACCTGAAGTACCAGCAGACTTTGTTGTGAATGGTCTGTTTGCTTGATCACGAAAAGCAGTAGGATTCCGCCTTGGAAGAAATACTCGTTGGTGACTTGAGGACCAAGATCCCGAAGAGGGAATGGTGATCATTGTTAGTTGATTTCTGAAACAAAAAAGTGAGAAAGAAAAGTCTGAGTGAAGCAGTGGCATATCTGGGATCACTTGTCAGGGGGGGGGGTCTTATTTCCTCTGCTCTCTTTCCTTCTCTTCCTCTCCCCTTCCCTTCACGTTGCCTTTTCAGCCCGGTAGTTTGTCGGTGGGGCACTATCCCCCTGACATATTCATTACTAGTGTAAAGGCCTTTATCTTTTAAAGCCTGGGAAGAGTTCCGTCAAAATTAATATTGACTGCTTGTACCTGGAATGCATGCATACAATATACTACAACAATGTACGTACAAAATGTGTGATAGGGCTCCATCATTCATGACAGGGTTATCCATTGGGCTTTTCCACAGAAAACATCCAGGGTGAATCTTCCCAGCATTCAAAGCTAGTACCAACAGAGCATCAATTAGAATGTAACTGTGTTGTGAATCCTTGCCTTATTTTAATGAAAAATCATTGCTGAATGTTGATGCAGACATGGCAAACACTATGGTCATGGTTCACACTACAGTAGATTGCGTATTCACCTCCATGACACTTTTGATGATTTGAATGCAAACATTTCAATCAGTTGCACCTATTGCGATTGGGCGCAATCATTTTCCACGAACATTCCGGGAAAAGGGGAGTTATAATTAAGGGGACCACTGGACCCCAATTTTGTTGGCCCCAGTGCTAAGATGTACAGTTTGTCCACAGCTTCAGTTGTATGATATGGATGTGGAGTATATACCTATTATATATGTTATTTCTATTATTGCCCTGCATGCTATGCAAACATGCCTTCTCTATTGTTTATTGTATTGTCTATTGTTGTTTGGCACTCTATAACCCATGGTTGTCATTGGGCAGGGGGAATTTGCATGACAATGGCAGGGGAGGCGTTTAAGACAGCCCCTATTGTTTGCGACATTCCGGTAGCATCACGCCTCAGCCCCCCTGTATCTCCCTGCTAGGTGTATCCTCTCGCTAATCACAGTTTTGAGCGTGTTGTGACCAGGGAAAGAGCTGGGGTCACACACGACCCAGACAAGGTCTATAGGGTTATACTCTCCCTGCTGTGGATAGTCGAAGGCAGACAATTTAGTCTCTGCGAAGCGCATGTCTTGTTTCCATGGTCACTAGAGACAAAGCAGTATTTCTTTATAAACTCTATAACACATGGTTGGCAGCCCGGACTTTGTGCAAAAATGGCCAAGGAGGCGCTTAAGACAGCCCCCATTGTTTGCAAATGCCTCAGCGCCCCTGTATATTCCTGCCAGGTATATCCTCTCGCTACTCGCAGTTTCGAGCGTGTCATGGCCAGGGCAAGAGCTTGGGTCACATACAACCCAGACACGGTCTAAAGGGTTAATATTGTAGTGTTATATTTGCACAGAGGTAGCACCTGTAGAGGTGCAGAATACAATAAGTAGAGCTCAGAGCTTCAGAGTGTCAACATCTCCTTTTCAGTATTTGCAAAACCTCTCATCGTGCACACTGCTAAGTAAGTAACGATCTATGCTTTGCTACTCTTTGCTACATATATGCGTACTGAACATTCGATCAATGAAAAACAAAGTTGATGGGTTTACAGAATTAGTTCTAAGCAACAATCTAGATCTTGTTGCTATTAGCGAGACTTGATTAAAACCCAATGAGATGAATGTTTCTGGTGGTATTGTTCCCGATGGGTATTCGTTCCTTCATACCCCGAGATTGCATAAGATTGGTGGTGGTGTTGGCATTGTGTTTCGCTCTAACCCGTATGTTACTGTAAATCGTGACATGTCGACATACACTGCATTTGAAGCAATTCATGTCACGATCACCTCAAATGCAACAGTGTTCTATGTTTTATAACATTAGGTATGAGTTAGTTAATATTTCTTCTACGGGTTGTGTTATAAGTTCAAATAGACCGAGTAGAACTGTAAACACATCCGAGTATCAAACCATTCAGGCAAGCGTAAATTCTTATAAATACTCTTTCTTTGTGCGTGTTATTTCTCGTTGGAATAGTTTGGCTTCGGCTTTGGTGACTGTTCCATCTGTTCACCAGTTCCAGCATCTGGCCGCGTTACCAGTGCTGAGAGGAATGCAGTCTGCTCTTTAAGTGCTTTCCTGGTTTTACTTGCACCTATTGTCTTTGTTGGGCACATTGTTTTGCACGTAGGCACAGCACAAAACTCCTTGGACGAGCAGGGCTTTTCTTGGAGTATATGATTCAAGATTCTATTGCATATAGCAGAGAATAACCGAGCACCTACAGGTGTATCTAGTTATACAATTTACTCAATAAATTCAATCTATATTTTATCTTTTTCATATTACACAAGTCCAGCGGGACCAGTGTTTTTGAGACACTCTTGAATATTATTTCGATTTTTCAATAAATTTATACTTGCTTTAACCAACTTAATCTACAAACAAGGCAAAATGGTTAAGTATTGAAAGGTTCTGCTATTCTGGTAACATGCACATTGCATTTGAAAAATGGTGTTTTAAACATGGTTTTGAAACTGAAACAAACCCAGTAGGCCTAGTCTATGTCCCTTGAACATTTATGATTTTATCAGATGATTTGGCAACATCATATGCTGCTCATAGGCGTATGAGGCGGGATAGGGGGACTGGGGAGGGAGAATGGGGGGCTGGAGCCCTCCCATTCGGGCAGAATATACGCTCAATTTTGGGCAAACTTGTGACATATTTTCGGGCAAAAGGGCCTCAGGCCCGATTGAAAACAGTCCTTTATGCTTATGTTGGTGCCCAGCAATAAACAATGTGGTAGGGACAAAGGGGCATGTGCCATCAGGATCTCACCTGTCTGCTAACTCCTGAGACCCAACTGTTGCACAGTATCAATACCATACCTAGATACCATTAATGTGGCTCCCTTACTCCATGTAGACTTAGTTTTGTACAAAGTAGACTATGGTAACACAATTAGGGTCTGTTAGTGTTTATATTGGCGGGGTTCACTCAAAGCTGCCACTCGTAGGGTTAATTCCCTACCATTGGGAATTTTAGCAAAGTGTAGGGGGTGGTGGCTCCTACGGGGAAAATGGGTGTAAGTAGGGGAATCATAGCTGGAAGTAGAGGAATCCACAAATATTTTCAAAACTCTAGGTCTTGGCCTATATTTATGCTATGTATTTCGTTTTCGTGATGTTAATTTGTATAGCCTAAATGACAAGATGGTAATGAGTCACAGGCATTTCTCATGGACTCTCATGTATAGCTGACCTATTCCCACATATTGTTTTCACTGAAATTTCTGCGAAATTATTACCAAAACAACGAGCTACACCGTTTGTATAATCTCTGGAGTATTGTGGAGTGGCTGATGGATGTGAAGGTCTTCATTCGGCAACGAACTTCCACGCATCTGCTCATTATTCCCAAGTCAAATCCATATTTGTTAACACTCGTCATAATGTAGTGAAGTTCTTTTCTTTAACCCTTAACCTACCATAGCATATTTCAGAAGTGGCTTTTTTAGTTTAAAATAATTCAAAAATCAAGAAAGTGAATTTTTAGGCCAATTTCTGAAAAAAAGTTTTTGGACCAGAAATAGGCAGAAATTTCACATTTTAATCGCTTTCTTCTCAAACCTCGATAAATTCATGCAGAACACATCCCCCAACCATAATCAAGGTGTTTTAGGCCCTAAGAATAACTTCTGGTGTTTCTATGGGGTTTACTGTCAAAGAAAAATAATTGTAAACATAATTGCACTGACTTTGTGTAGGGCCTAATTCCGCGAAATTTCGTAAATACACCAATATAAAATAAACTGATACTAGTGAAAATTTGTTCAGCCTAAATTACTCCCAAATAGCCTGATACCTATCCCCTACAACTTTAGGGGTATGATTATGTCTGTAAATATGACATACAAACCAATTTTGGCCGACTGGTACAAGATATAATTACAAGGTCACGCCGAGGTCAAACTCCCATTGACTTAGTGTGCTGAATCGTGACGGAATTAGCAGAAAACCTTGACACCCACTAAAACCAAATTTTTCGTACAAAAACAATGGAATTGAAGCTAGCAAGTGACAATGAAGTTTATAAAACTTTTCAATAGTTACAAAATGATATATTTGAGTTTGGTGGGGTGTTAGTTCCATGATCTATGATTTTTCGAAGGTAGAGACCTTTTTGGCCAAATTTGTCTAATTTTGAGGTCATCAGGCCAATAGAAAGAAGGCTTGTTGGGCTCAGAATGTGTTCTATAACATGTCTAGCAATAATAAAACATGTTAGGGGAGCAGTGGCGTAACTAGGGTGGGGCAGGCAGGGCACGTGCCCTGGGCGCCGCTCGGACGGGGGGGGGGGGGCGCAATCTTCAGTTAAAAAAGTATATTTCAGGCATATAATATTCTTTCGATTATCATGGCAATATGATAGCATGTGTCTTCTGATGAAATTCCGTCAGAATGAGAAACCATTTCACGCGAATGTAGGCTGAATACGATCTAGGCCTTTTCCGCCAGGTTGCGATTATGAAATAGAAAATGCAAAGATAGCACTACTAAGTGCCATTTCCGGCGATCTGGAAGGCCTTTTTTATCAGAAATTTCACTCACGCTACGCGCCAACCGTTGGTGGCGCTCCGCTTAGTTGGTAGACCGAAACAATCCCACGCAAAGCTACATCCGCCATTTCAGTGTTTGCCCTGGGCGCTGCTTTGGGTAGTTACGCCACTGGTTGTAGCCTACTATAAAACTGTACACAGAGCGTGACGCCTGAGGCAGGTGAACGTACAATGGTCCTCCAGAATAGATCAAGGTACAGGCCGTGGCTGCTAGCTTGATTGTAATTACAACATATTACATAGTTTACGGGGGCGTAGGCTTCGGTGAGGGGGTGGGTGATTGCACAGCAGCCCGGAGTTTCGCAGTGTGACAATTGTTCGCCGCTATTGGGCCCGAGAAGGGACTGAGGAAAGGGAACATTTAAGTAGACGGTAATACATTAATTGCTTGTCTTTAGGCGAATATCGGTCAAGTTAAAATATCTCTGAAGATCTGGGTAACACTCACAAAAGTTTGCTTTGCGCGCAGTGCTGTTTACGCCAGCAAACGTTTTCACGTGCTGTCGCTTGTGCGAAATGGGCCGTTCATAACCGAAAGATGGGACATAACTTTTCTCAGCTTCGCGGACGGTAGTGTTTCATTACGTTGTTTGATTACGTGGTGTCACTTGTGCCGAACCTGCCGTCTAAGACCTGTCGAAAACATGACAACACTAAAAAAAATCGCACGCTTCGCGCACTCTCATTGTTTCACTTTTCGCACCTTCTTGGCATCTCTAATTAAGCCATAATCTCAATGTGATGGTTTGAGGCTTTGGTATTCATCTTGCTATTTTGCAGCTCACTTGGAACTAAAACATCGAATTACGGCCAGGGTTAGAATTTCAAACCCTCATCGTTCACGTTACGCGTGATCATCAATACCCTTACAATTTCGGCGCGCTATCTTTTTCTGGCATGGATTGGCTCGATTGTACATTATGAAAAATATGGAAGATATAACACCAGGTTGCATATAAGGACACTTAATTATTGACAGAAATCCTCAAAAGGAACGGCGACACCCCTCCTCTTATAGTAGACCCCTACCCCGCGGTGCTGGTCAATAAATATGGAGTTCCACTCTCCTGGAAATCGCACCCCGCTCCCCGGCTCAGACCAGCCTATTCGCCCCTGGTTCAGGTGATGTGCTATGCATGAGATAATGTATCCTTATGTTGCGGGTGAGCTGGTTTATAGATGAAAACAAAGAGGATCGTTCTTGTTTATCAGGTGTTGGGATAACATATAGACCTATACCCAGTAGTAGGCCCTAGTATTTTTGTGTCTGTGAGTTGACTTGTGACGTGACTCGTGGTGGGACCAAATGACGTGTGACTTGACTTGACTTGTGATCAAATGACTTGTGAATTGACTTGACTTGTGACTGGACCAAATGACTATGACTTGACTTGGACTTGCTAAAAAATGACTAGCTACCATCTCTGTGCAACCCCCTCGCCCATTTTGCTTTCCACTAACCGACTACGGTAAAAAACGATTCTTACACTTCCCTCTTTCTGCCTAAATCCACTCCACGTCTACGCTCCAATACGATGGTAGAGAGACTCTTCGTTGAAGGGGAACTGAAGAGATATGTTGTAGAGCAATCAAATACAAGTACTTCACCAGAGGCAGAACAAAAGCCGTCGCCATGGCGTGTCGGTGGATGCGCTCACGCGCACCGACAATTCAGCCACGCTGGAGCACTCAAGCACTTACCGATTGCCAAATATGTAATAATCATTGAGCCCAGCAGAGGGCCCAGCAGAATAACTTGAGATGGCCTATATATAAAAGGCACGCCTTCATGCCAATAATTACGGAAGCCTCCATTGCGCCCCACGGGTACCGTAACGCAGCCTTGCTGGAACACTCCAGCAGTTGCACACTGTCATGTCTTGCTGGAACTCTCCAGTAGTTCCACACTGTCATGGTGCAAAACGACAGAACCAACACTACCATTGCAACACTGGAGGGGCGTGTACGGAGTGCTATGTGTTTCATAAATATCGATTTTCGCATCAATATGTTACATTTCGTTATAAACATGTCGAACTCTGTACCAGCATGGTATGTTCCGCTATAAGCATGTCGAGT
>JAODUJ010206013.1:0-10581 GCA_027564615.1 Psolus chitonoides
ACACGATAACTGAACGATGCAAAGTCAGATCTTTTTCATACTCGGGTGGTGGACTACCCATAATGAGTACATAGTCTATATTGCTTTTGGTAGAGGTCAAAGGTCATCTGAGGTCAACAGAGGTTGAACATTGTGAAATCCTTGTAAACACCATAACTTGATAGTGAAAACTCCAATTGAGCTTATACTTGATATAGTGTGTTCATCATAGTCAGTACCTGATACATATTGATTTTGGTAGAGGTCAAAGGTCAACAGAGGTCAAACACTGAAATCCTTGTGAACACCATTACTTGATGGGGAAAACTTCAACTGAGCTCATACTTGATATGTGTGTTCATCATAGTCAGTATCTGATACATATTGATTTTGGTGGAAGTCAAGGGTCATCTGAGGTCAACAGAGGTCAGACACTAAAAAACTTGTAACCACCATAACTTAATAGGGCAAACTTCAATTGAGCTCATACTTGGTATGTATAGGGCCCGGGAGAATCCGCGTTTCAGCAGAGTAAATTCCGCGTGGAATTTTTGCCAAAATCCGCACTATTTCGTGCAAAAAATTGAAACTTTCAAGAGGTTCATGCTGCCGAAATTCGACCATAACTTAAGTGCTATTTCCCTCCAAATCAATGCAAAAAATAAACATTACAAACTGAATCATTAGTGTTATTTATCATCTCTTTTTTCCATCGGGACAAAATATATTGCGCGATCTACTGGTGGTTTAGTTGCTACCCAAACAATAAATTCTTGCAGTAGGCCTATGCTATGCAAGAGTAAAGCTTATTACTGCCATTAGCCTACACATAGTGTCGGACAAGTGAATTGCTCTATTTGTAAAGCCCAGCGAAATCTCCGATTCAGCAGTTCTTATCTCGGAATAAATATGTTGTACTGTAATGCTGAAGCAGCATAAATTTTTACGACTTAATCTTACCACTAACTCATTATTCCAAGCTTTATTCCCCATTAAAAATCCCTAGTTTACATTCCAAAGAACACTGATAAAGTTGTATTGCACATTGGTATTGACACAATAACACAACAGTGTTCAACAGCGACACATCCCCTAGCCTCCCGGCAATTGTACATGCAGTACCCTCCCTAGTGACTCGCTTCGGCGGGAATCCCCAGAACCAATAGGCCTACACTGTGTTTATACTGATACCTTGTTTTATGAAGTGCAGTGTACCAACATCTGTGTCGGTGCATGCTACACTGTAGGCATTATAACAATACAATGTTTGCAACGCGTGGTGACATACGGAACACTGGTTGCTGGTGCGTACTAAAATTGTTGGGGATCGGCTGATCGATTACTATTGAAATCAATAGTTAATTTAGGATTTATGAATAATAACAATCATGTTACTATACGGTGTGAAACCAATAGGGGATTTTCTTTGGGCAATTTTTTTAGAACATTGCATCATGGGAATGGTAGTCCGTGCCGTCATAAATTGCCATCACACCACTGATCAGAGAATCTACTACGTCATCATGTTGCAACATCTGTCGATCGCCCGACTACCAACATGGCCGCTAGCGCATGCGCATTGAGCTGGAGAATATCCCCTATTGTAAAGGTTTATTTAGATTGTAAATAAACAGGCAGGAAAACCGTGGACAATTGTGTCAGTATGAGTGTGAAACTTATCAGTAAAAAACGATCATTACAGGCCAAGTGGGCCTGCTATTCATTCATCAATTGCAATGTGTTTGAGACTGTCCTGATTTTTAGTAGTGGATTATATTGATTGGAAGGTAATGAGTTTGGCAACATGTGGTCGGATTTTTAATTAGGCTAAGCGCTGTGGCTATTCTTGCTACGTGGTATTATTCTTAATTTCTTCGGAGGGGTAATTTGACTGATATGCTAGTATACTATTACTAGGCCTATTGATTCAGAGTGACAAAAGAAGTCAAACATTAAATCGTAGGCTCCTAATTGGAGGCTTAGGCTCCCTAATTATATTGTGTAGTCATGTGAAAACATGAAAATTTGAAAATGGAAACATTTATTATATGTCCCGAGTAAGGTGGGGTGTAGGCAATAGAAAAACATCAATTATTGTTTTCTAGTTGCTTTGTTGTAAAAGTACTAGACAAAACATTTTGCTAATTTCCATTTGACATTTGAGAATGTCCAAAATTATCACTTAAAATGGTCATAACTTTTTTGGGGGAGATCAGATTTTTCCCAAGTTTTTCCAAGTGGACTCTTACATATTACAACAATTACTTTAGTAGCAGTGCCTATGGTTTCCACAACAGTAGCTGAAGAGTCCAAAATACCAACTATGTACCCTGATCACGAAATTGCCCTGAAGAAGTTTCTATTATTATCTTTTCTGTTTCCATAGCAACCTGTACGTTCAGGTCAAAGCCATTGGCAGTGGGGCGCTGCAGTTGTTGCTTCAGGTACTTGGGACCTCCCAAGTCCATACCACTCCAGGAGAAGGCCCTGTATGCCACACCCACTTGAGGTTTTCATAATCATCTTTTCTGTGTCCATAGCAACCTGTATGTTCAGGTCAAATCTATTGACAGTGGGGCCCTGCAGTTGGTATTCTAGTGATTGAGACGGCCAAGTCCATACCACTCCAGAAGAAGGGCCTGTATGCCCCACCTACTTGAGGTTTCCATAATAACCTTTTCTGTTTCCATAGCAACCTGTACATTCAGGTCGAAGCCATTGACAGCGGGGTGCTGCAGTTGTTATTCAAGTGCTTGGGACCTCCAAGTCCGTACCACTCAAGAAAAAAGCCATGTATGCCACATCTAGTTTATTCAGAATGTTTTCTTCTTTCTGTTTCCATAGCAACCATATGTTCAGGTCAAAGCCATTGACAGTGGGGTGCTGCAGTTGTTGCTTCAGGTACTTGGACCTCCAAGTCCATACCACTCCGGAGGAAGGCCCTCTATGCCATCTAGTTTATTTAAAATGTTCCCTTATTTCTGTTTCCATAGCAACCCATACGTTCAGGTCGAAGCCATTGACAGTGGGGCGCTGCAGTTGTTGCTTCAGGTACTTGGGACCTCCAAGTCCATACCACTCCGGAAGAAGGCCCTCTATGCCACATCAAGTTTATTGAGGATGTTTCCCTATGCTCAGGAGCGGTTCTTGGACCTGGGGGGCCTGGGCACATTCTCGGGACTGTTTCAGGAGACGGACCCAGCGGCAGTCACTCTCAAAGTCAAGGCCGTCACATTACTGCATGATCTCTTGGTTGAAAAGGTAAGCCCCCAGTTCTTAATAGGTAGCCTGCAGGCCAAATTTGGCCTGTGAGCCATTCAGTTAAGCCTGCAAAAAATAGGAATGGAAAAAAAATCAATATAAAATCAATGAATGTGTTCCAATGCAGTGGAATATCCCTAGGTCTAGGTGAGCCATCTGAGTTCTGGCGAGTGCCATTTCTGGCAGTCTAGGGGTGTAACATTTAAATTTTAGTCCCATCCGGGTCTCGTGTGATGGTTGATTCTCTTTGGACTGCCCATTCTACTCCTAAAAATAATTCATCGTAAGGCTGTTCATTTTATGGGTGTAAAATTGAGTTTGAATAATTTACACCAACCAGACCATTGCAAGGTCATCAGGAGTCATTTGCATTCATCCAAAGTCAAATTACTAAAAGACTTCTATTTTCATGAAAGTGGTAGATATAATCAACATTTGGTAGCCAAGATACCTAATTTGTCACACCATACAGAACATCAATTCAGCTCACCAGTCCCAATGATTTTTGGCAGATTTAGGTGAGAGAAAATGGTCTTTAAGCAGTTTTCAGTTGATGATGATTTTGATAATGTTCTGTAAAGCCCAATTTGACTTAACCAGATCTAGTATTTTAATCGTTAGAGCCAACTGTCGCATAACCAGACGAGACTAGTGGTTCGAGAACCGACTTGTTCTTTTGTCACGTCCTTCTAAATCAACCATCTTCAACCTATAGGTTGCGACCCGATGATTGGGTCGCAGAATATTTGAGATATTTTAGATGGGTTGCGAGATCGTTTCATATTCCTGTGGTATAGTATCATGGTTATATATGATTTGGCACATTTTTCGTGGTTTTTCGTGAATATCTCTCCCACCTTACTATTAATCCTAACATAACTAACGCCACCAGAATCTTTAGTTCAAAACCTTGGAATCGTTTTTTTCAGAATTGGATGAAAACTACAGCAGTTATGACCAAATGAAAGAAGATACCTTCTGCCGAATTTTTTTCCCGAATTTGGCGCACCTTTCACTAAATCGAACCTGCCACTAAAACGACACAATTGTTCTCGTAAAAATTGTCATGGGGAAAGTACATCAGTAAGTTGCAACTTTTGAGCCAACATTTACGAAAATCGATCAATAAAAACGTTTTTCAAGTTGAACAAAAATTTGTGACTAGCTTTGGATAGGCTACAAGCTTACGCTACAAATTTTGGGTTGCTAGGTACGGGGCAGGTGCGCCAAATTCGGGACATTGACGATAATTATTGATACATTTGCCCGGGACATGAGCATGAACTTTGATTGGGTCGCGACCGAATGCCAAAAATATTGGCTGGGTCATGGTCAAAATCTAAAATCTGTAGATACTTTAATATACACGCCTGTTCAGCAGCTTGAGAAAGTGGAATCCTCACAAAGTCACATGTCCTGTTTGACCAACAGTACATAGGAAGCCGAGACTAACCCAAGAGTTCACCCATCCAGGCAATTAACTGATATGCTGCTGTACCCATATGTATACTTAGGTGGAGAAAGCCAGTTCAGAGAAACTGCGTTTGCCAAAATTACCAGGGCTCGGTCAAAATGACTTTTGTTTGCCGATGGCCAATGTTTTTTCACAACATCGGCCGATGTCCGATCCGATCCAATTTGTTTCGCGGTTTAGTCAGAATTGAAAAATGACTGAACGATGTTCTCTATGACATCCTTCGCACCGACACAATGTCTAGTATTACTGCATTGAGAAAGAATCCGACCCAATAAAATCTCTTTTCAGAAAATATCATGGGTGTTGCTTTTTGCCAATTACGAACACCGGCCTGTTAACAGCAGCTTTTTATATTGGATTCTGATATACGATACCATATTGAGGCGTATGACCCAATTTTCTCGCACAAAATGATCCTCAACCTTCTTTTCCAACATCGGTGAACATCCGTGGATGCAAACAATTTTTTTGTTGATCAATGTCTTGCTGATAGAGGAAAATATGGTCCGATCCAACGTCCGATGATCGTGAGAGCCCTACTGATTACATAACACAGTGATCGGTGAGACTGCCACCTGAACTCGTGATCCTCAGAATGTAAGTCTAGAGCTCCTAATCATGCGACCACCTTGCCACCTGAACTCCTGATCCTTAGAATGGAGGTGTAGAGCTCTAATTATGCAACCACCATGCCCCCTGATCCTCAGAATGTAAGTCTACAGCTCTAATTATGCGACCACCATGCCCCCTGAACTCCTGATCCTCAGAATGTAGGTCCAGAGCTCTAATCATGCGACTACCATGCCCCCTAACTCCTGTTCCTTAGAATGTAAGTCTAGAGCTCTAATCATGCGACCACCATGCCCCCTGAACAGTGAACTCCTGTTCCTTAGAATGTAAGTCTAGAGCTCTAATCATGCAACCACTATGCCCCCTGAACTGATCCTTAGAATGTAAGTCCAGAGCTCTTAATCATGCGACAACAATGCCCCCTGAACTCTGATCCTTAGAATGTAAGTGTAGAGCTCTAATCACGTGACCAATTTCCCCCCTTCATGCACTTGTCAGTGGTATGGCCCCCCATTAGCCCCGGCGGGCACTGTCAACCATAGATGGGTCACCAATGAATTCTCAAAGTATCTCACAGGTTTGTCACTGTAGGTAAATGAGTCATTTCACCATCAATGTCAGTCAATAATTGACTAAGATGTGAGTCATTGTAAGTAAAATGTGACATTGATTGCTGCTTCTCAGAAGTGGCTCGACAGGTCACAACTGGTCAGTCTGCAATTGCTACCTGGGTGAGTCATTTTACCATCAATGCCAGTCATTTATTTGACAAAGATGCGAGTCATTGCAAGTCAATTCAGACATTGAAACCGGCTTCTTGCAATTTTGCACAAGTCTCTGTCTCTGGAGAATTCTCTGAGGGTACCTGACAAAGACGCATGTGGGAAAAACATTAATTGTGTGTCAATATTTCAACATTAGTTATTTTTCTGACTGCTTGTGAGCATCAAAAAAGCAAATTTGTTGGTCACATTTGTAAGTCATTTGACCACTATTGTAAGTCAGTTAAGTGACTGCAGAGTGAGTCAGTTCAGATGTTTCACAGGACCCACTCACATCACGCAATGATTTAACCTATTGTTGAGATCACCAGGGGAACTCACCCCATTTCCTCTCCAGTTCGAACACTTATATTACACAAATATTAAAAACGCTTGGAAGAAATCTTCGTAATTGTTTGGTTTTTTGGATCGTTTTCTGATTTCTTCAGTTTGGCTGTTGGCCCAGGCCAATTCCTTGTCATGTAATAAGCACACACACACACACATTTGTCACTGTCAAGTTCTACATTGTCAGGCTTAATTTGGCAAAAATTGGGCAATGTCTCAAGAAAAACTTCTGTGAGGGCATTTTGTCATACATTACTAATGAAACATACAGTAGGATATCCATTTTAACACAGACACTTGCTTTAATGGGGATGCGATGGCATAGTGGTAGTGCTTGTGACTCTCTATTTAACCGTTATCCTGCGGGAGGTGGGGCATCCCGCCGGGGGCCTTCATAAGCAGGAAACGGGTGTCAGTCAGTGTCATTGTTCGTACATACCAGTAGTTACGTAACAGTGGCACCCACCTGAGGCACTGGATATGGTCGAGCATCTCTGGTAGCTGTGCAGCTTCGGGCCCCGCCTGAACTAGTAAAGACGTGTTTCCTGAGTTCGGAACGCTCAGCATGATGAGGGATAGATACATGGGCACAATTCTCTCACTTCCATCGCGAATAACACTGCGAGAGATTGCCCCATTATATGGATGGCGCTCTCCCCTCACTAACATCGCGAACATCGACACAGACATTGTTCTATTACCAGTATTCAGGCGGGAGGTGGGGCATCCTGCCCAGGGCCTTTAAAGAAGGGAACAGGTGACATTCAGTGCCATTGTTCGTACATTCCAGTAAGTTATGTAACAGTGGCACCCACCCGAGGCACTGGACATGGTCGAGTAACTACGGTAGCCGCGCAGCTTTGAGCCCCGCGTGAACTTATAAAGACGTGTCTGCTGAGTTCGGAATGCTCAGCATGATGAGGGTTAACTAGCTACCAGACACAACAATTTGCCAGCAGTAGGGGAACACATCTTTACAAATTCATGTGGAGCTCGACCCTGCAAAATGTTGTCTCCTGTGGTCATCTCTTGATCACATAGTATCCTGTCTGTATGGTTAAAACAAACTTATAATGATGCATCATCAAGCAGATATTCAATATAGTCATGTTTGTACCTAGCTGTAATTGTATTGGGCTCGGAATCCAGTGGTCCCTGGTTCGAATCCCAAGTTGGGCTTTGGTTTCTTCCTTACCTTCTTATATAGGCAATAGAGGTTCGACGTGCTAGGTGGTCAGAGTCATCGAGGGGTTCAATTGGGCCTGAACTCTAACCACCGCTCGATTACTCGCCAGTTTGGCTCTCCTGGATGCGCCCATTCCACACAGCTGTGATAGTGCCCGGTGTATGCACTTGTGAAGGGAACTGCTGTCCAGGCAGTAGTTGTTTCTATCGTCTGGACGTTAAAAGCAGGCTTAAAAGTCAGGAGACTGGGGATGAGCACCCGCAAGCACATTGTACTTTGTTCACATAAGCAAATTCTAACAGTTCACCAAACCATGGCACACACAGTAAGCATCAATGTTAGCTTAATTACTGTACAAAGTTGTGCATGCTGATTGTTAAAAAAAAATCCCATCATGAAAAATGGAACAAACCTTACACTCTATTTTGCTATGTTTGGTGATGGATCCTATGATTCAAGGTGTACATTTTGTATACATCTTATATTGGTCTTAATTTCAAATAAAGATATTTCGATGCTTCTCTTTTCCTTTTATCTCTATAGGATTTCATTTTAGCGACTCAGAAGAGAGAAGGTAAGTATTGGCAAGATAGTAATTTCTGAGTTTTGGATTATGGTTGGTTGTGTTTTCAGCAGCAGTGACTTTTTTTCAGATTTTAGGACGCTGTGAGTTACAGCATATATGCCCATAACTGCTGGCCTTCTAGGTTTAACTGTGAGACTGAATTCAAGGGCATCAAAACTCAAGAAGGAAGAAGCCGCTAGTTCTGGTAAATTGAACATTAAATGACCTCAGTTAGGGTAACACGTAACGATAGATGCATTCAATGTGTAGTGTTACACTATAGTATTGGGCAACCTCTGAATGTGTTCCAGTCAATGTTACTCAAACTAGTTGTCATTGATATCAGTGTTGCCTATTGCAGCTTCTTTTTCTTGACCCTTGCCAACCTTTAAGGTTCCAGTCATTATATCAAGGTGTGATTTCCAAATCTCACAGGTAGCAATAATAAAACCAGTAAACAAATTTATGTAAACATTTTTGTAAATTTATCTCAAGGTTTGAGACAGCAATGTCAAATGGTGAACAACCCCAGGATCTACTTCGCTCCTAACTTACCCCATATTGGGGGTAAGTATACGTCGCTCGCAGATTCCCAAACCGGGAGTTTTGGCGATTCCATGCCAATTGGATCACACAGAAACTCTTGAACTCTGGAATTCCTATTGGTAATGACTGTTTAGATATTAGTGGTCATTTGATTGAACTAAGGCTGTGTTATTAGGTGCTTTTCGACCTGGAAGTTATTGAAATATGTGTTTTTGTGTTCTGAGATGAATAGAACAGAAGATTTACACACAATTAGGTGTGACTTTGAAAAAGCACAAACCGCGAAGAAAAACTAAAGACAAAATCTGAAAAATGGCCCACTCCGATTATTCCGAGTCATCCATTTATGAATGCACATCCCTTACCCTATCATTGTCACTGTGCCAGGTCTTATAGCCTATGTGAGATTCGTATCAAATAACAACAGCAATAGTGTATGGAAATGCACACATCATATTACTAGTGCAGCGACTAGCATATCTAGCATTTGCCACCATAACTTGATCATTCTTGGAAAATTTTAGTAAGGTGGGCCCATATTACAGTTGTAAAATGTAACTAATTGGTTCTACCAGGAATTGAACCAGAGATGTCTCGCTTTATATGCAGGCACCAATGTTACCAAATAGGTCTTGAATCACTGAATGGACCAGTCAGCTTTCATTGATTAGAAAGGTGTCATATGTAGCTAGATACATTATCAAGGTGGCAGGCCTTGTAGATTCACTCACCATTGGCAACCTATATTTTATTTATTCAGCCCTGGCGACCCAGAAAAGTATTGTGGCTAACACAGGGGGGAATGAATAATTCATCCAGTCTTTTTATTCAAAATACCACTGTGAGTTGCCTAGCTTGTTGTTTTAAACCTGTAATGTCCACACAAACTACTGAATTCTGTTTATAACTGAAGCATTTAAAAACTCTTTGCAGTCACATGTTCAACAACAACCATCACAGGTAACTAAAGATTCCACATTTCCACTCATTGGTGGTGAAGGAGATTTAGACCATTTTTTTAGATCGACAATTAATGGAAAGGCAGCAACAATTAGGTTCAAGTCCTTGTCTTTCTTGTCATGTAAATTAGAAGGTTAACATAAAAACATATCATGGGAACCACAATTTTCAGATTCCACATACTAAAATTGTCATAAAAATCAAGCTCGGGTTCCCTCTCTCCCTAAAAATGCACCTTGATGCCCTTTCTAGGCCCTGTTTCCAGAAATACAGAAGAATCTCTTGATTTTGGTGGAAATCCAAGGTCACAGGAAATGCAAGAAGCCTAGATATATATGGATTGATTCTGATCAGGGGATCTTTGTTAGTTTCACAATCAATAGTGTACCTCAATCTATTGAGTTTATGTATAGTTTATATAGTCCAGTTCACCATGTCTGGTCACCATCAACTTATTTTGTTCCTATCATATCCAGCTGTAATTGCAAGGAAAGGCCCATTAGCTATTTTACAAATTGTATACCTGCCGCAGCAGGCCTACAACAGGCACCGTGATTAGGCTGCATAAACTTTACTCATTTTATGACCACTCTCTCCACATCTGCCCAGCACACTACCATGATACCCAATGTAGACAACAAGCTAAGATCAGCTTTAGCTATAGTATGCTTTAACTCGATAGCTCATACCAGCATGTTGGTTTGAGCTATTGTGATGGTGCAGCATCTATCACTCTATCCGTCAACATTTGTGTTGAAAGTTCCCATGCTTACACGCTTCAACTGATTTTGACACAATGACCATGGTGGGTCATCAGAGGTGGTCCAAAATTTGGGGTCAAAGGTCACCCATGTGCCGTAAGGGGCCATTTTGTGCAAATACGCAAAACGCTTCTTCTCCTACAGATTACATGGTACAATGTTGAGGG
>JAODUJ010206124.1:0-10580 GCA_027564615.1 Psolus chitonoides
ATGGTAGGTATACATGGTCCTTACTGTTGTTGGTGGAGGTTAAACGTCATTTGAGTTCAACAGAGGTCAATCACTGAAAACCTTGTAACCATCATAATCAGATTGAAAAAAACTTCAATTGGGTTGATACTTGGTATGTGTATTCATCAAAGTTAGTACATGGTCCCTATTGGTTTTGAGTGGAGGTCAAAGGCCATGTTAGGTCAACAGAGGTCAAACACTAAAAACCGTGTAACAACCATAACTTAATGGGGCAAACTTTAATTGAGCTCATACTTGGCATGTATAGTTGTCATAGTTAGTACATGTTCCCGGTTGTTTCTAATGGAGATCAAATGTTATTTCAGGTCAACATAGGTCATTCACTAAAAACTTTGTAATCACCATAGGCAAACTTCAATTGAGCTTATATTTTGTTTGTATCCTTCTCACAGTTTCATTCCATTCAGCAAGGAACCATAGTGCACATTGGGCTGTTTTGTTTTCTTTTTTGTTCCGCGCGAGTTAGTAAACACGTGTTCATCGACTGACGACATATTACAGTGTCTGATAGTTAGGAGTTGGCGTCTACCTTGTGATTCAAAGATTGGGGGTTCGAATCCCGATTGCGTTACCACGTAACCCATTTGGGTAAGGGTGTTTTTCTTTAAATACCTCGCTCCACCCATGGGCACGTGAGCACCTGTTAGGTAACTTGTGCAATAGTGTGCAATCCGCATTGCAGCGACTGCTCGAATATCCCCAGAGATCTGAGCGGAGCAGATCAGTGCAGAGTGTTCTATGATCGGAAAGTGCAAACTTTTGTGCAGTTACCAACGACCAGGGAATAAGTTGCAAAGTGCTTTGAGGCCTGGTATGAAGCGAATAATAAATGATCAACAATCTATTTTAAATGAACCTCAAGTTACTTCGACATGTACGTCATGTATGTACGATGTAAATTCACAGTTTTCTAAAACTATTGCTTGATTAACGAACGCATCCCAATGAATCATCTTTTCCTTGCAATTGACTCTAGGGGTAAATAAAATTAAAAAAAAACAGTTTCTGGTATTATTAAGTCGTCAATTAACTTTCTGAACTTATTATTTCATTTTCATTGTACATCTCGTCGAATTTGGTTATCGGATATTCCATGGCAATCAGACAGTTCACAGCTGTTAATATCATTCTCTGGATTGGAACATTTTTTTACTTCCTAACATTTGTTCAAATAGCTTTATGTCACACGATTCTAATAACAATCATCACTAGATGTATGTCCCCAAACCACATTGCATTTCCTCGGAATGCACATATTACCATTGGTGCAAGTAACAGCTGCACCATACAGCCATAAGAACCTTCGTATCAACATTCACCCATCATGACATTCACCCATCATGATCGAGATCATATACATATATCTTAGGATAACATATCAGCATGTCATCCTACTCACCAGTCACTGTTGTTAATACAACACATTTATTTGTTTCAGTAGATGTTGTTATTGTGCCCATCCATCGGGTATATATTCGTCCCATTTTTGAGTTCACGGTAAGACACATCTCGTTCTCACTATGAATCATGGTTTTGTTTGAGGCTGCCGCTTTCAAGGCTGAATAGTAATGGTAGTAATCCATAGGAGAAAGCAATAATTTGTATTAAGAGTAGTCTACAAAAGCGAAGAATTGTCATGATAAAAAATCTATAGAGCAAAAGTAATAGTTATGATAGTAACCAATAGAGGGCAAAAGTAATAGTTATGATAGTATTATAGAGGGCAAAGTAATAGGTAATATAGAAATCAAGTAAGGCAGGTAATTATTGGTATAGTTATCTAAGAACGTAGTCGTTCTGATCATACTAAGCTATAGAACGAAATAATAGTGACAATAGTAATATGTGTTAGAGAGTATTATTTATGAAAGTATTATGCTCTATAAAAAGAAATGATAGTTATTACAGTATTCAATTGAAGAAAAGGAATCATAATTGTAATCGTTGTTTATTTTCCTACGGCTAATTATACGGACATGTATATTAATTCCATTGAATGTAAACGCATTGATAATCGTTTGATGTAACACCCAATCAACTCACTTTCTTCAGAATGTACAGACGTATCTTCCTCACTCGATGGTAAATCTAGCAAATCTAATATAGAGAAGAAAATCAAATATTAACATGTCAGGTTACAGTTCTGAGCTTATATTTATGGACCAAGTGAGAACTTTTTTAATTTATTTTTCCATTTACGAAGGAAATCTCACCTTGGTGGATTAGTCAAACTTCTGTTCACAGCTGTGGTAAAACGTTGAAAAAAGTACTGAATATGTTCCTTCATGTATACTCATCATAATGTAGAAAGACAAAACTCGATAACTGGAAAACTAACATTATCCGCCCCTCTGCATCAAGAATATCATGCGTGTAACTCAAATATGGATCAGTCTGCCATATAAGACTCCTGTTGATATATTCCATCTGTTTATTATTATCTTGTTGCTCATCAGGAATCTCAACATAGAAAAAATCCCTTGGCACTTCGTTTTTATCTTATATTAAAGTGGCCATGGTGATACTTACATGAAGCTCCTCTTTCATTCAGCGATGCGACATTCCTAGTATCTGTCACATTACTGGAAGAATAAACGCATAAGCCTATATGCATTGTTTAAGGAGTCATGTTTTCTTCCTTAGATATGATTTTTTTTCTAAATAGAAGAACGTCCGACTGCGTAGACAAATGTTGCAAATGTTATGCTCCACTAAACACGTTGATGATATCCATTAGATCATATTGTCATAATATGTGTAATTAAACAAAGTTCTGACAAGATGGAAAAAATTCATTCAATATAATTGTAATGCCAAAATTAATTATACAAAACATTAAGGGCGTTAACCGAAAAGGTAGAGACATTAACATTAACTCAAATTATATCATCAAAAGTAACCAAATTATAAGAGTTGAATGAATAAAGTCACTTTAATATTTACAGTATACTCACGGTTCAACAGAATATTCTTGAGGATTGAATGAGAAAAAAATCATATTAAAATTGTGGAGACCTTTTATCGGGTCCACTCAAAATATAAATGAAAAGTTATGTTGCAATTGTGATGCACATTACAGTATTATTGCTATACTCAAATATTCATCACATCACATAATTGAATGTAGACAAAAACAAATCCTGTATATCTACTAGTGCAAAGTTCTTTAAGTTAATGTTTACGATTATTTGGAAACGATAGACCTTGTTAATGACCAATAATTACTTCATCTTACCATTATCAAGATTTCTCATTTGTAGGTCAGCACTTCCTCTTTGACGGAGATCAGTATTGCTATACAAAAATAATCATTAAGAATGACATTAGCTTATCGAATGGGACGCAATAATATTACTTAACTAGGCGCGTATGCAGGATTTGTTTACCCTTTTCCCACTTCCCCTATTTTTTCTTTCTTCTTTTCCTTTTTTTCTCTCCTTTTTCTACCCGGGGGCGCGCACCCCTAAAGCACCCCCCTGGTTACGCCACTGTTAACACTATAACAAGAAACAAAATTTGTTTCGGTAATGTTGTCTCCGAAATAATCAGAAGACCTCAATAAGATATTACGCATTATATCAGTAGTAATGGAAATAAGGTGCATATCTCACAAGTCATAACATATACTACAGGCATTAAGGTGACACTTGCGTTTCTCACCCATTTTGCAACCAAGATTGTAAACAACCGGGGTTTACGCATTATCTGATAGCTTGTGGTAGAACTAGCACATATTTGTAAGTTAATACTAATTGAATAATTAATACCATGGGCTACTAGTACTAGTATAGTGACCTCGCAACAAATGACGTTACCATACGATATAGTAGGTACGGTGTACAGCACATGACAGGCCTGTATCTACGTTAACTATTTCGGATTTCTCATAACAGTCCGAAAATATTCTGGTATTTTTGTTTACGATACAATAATAACTATTAACCGGAGAAAATTTACTATTGTATGCTAAGAAACATTATTAGCATTAGAAAATTGCTCGTAACACCTCTATCTCAGTAGTGGCATGTTGGATTGATTTCATACTTGGCACATGATTTGACCATGGTGAGTAGATGATCCCTATTGATTTTGGTGCCAATCTCATTAATATTAATGTGGACGGGACTTGGAAACAATTTTTTTAAATGTGAATATCTCGGCAACCGAATGTCCAATTTTGTTCACAACTTGTTTTGGTGACATTGGTAGGAAGCAGCATTCGATTTAAAAGTGCTCCACAAATGAGTGAAATTGCTACACACTACCAAAAGTGATTAGCAGTTCTTTGTACACAAAACCATACCTGTAGGTAGAATATAATTTTAGCCGGAGAGACATCTAAAATGTAAAAATTGCTACACAAACATTTGAGACTAAATCGAACGCTGGTAGGAGTTGTACATGTGGAGGTTGGTACTTTATTGCATCTCATTACAATTCATTAGAGGTGGGGCCAATTGTAATTACGCTGACAATTGCTTGTAATCATGTGATCCTATTAATTTTGGTGCCAATCTCATTATTATTCATGAGTGGGGGTGGCTTAGAAGCAATTTCTTCAAATGTGAATATCTCGGCAACCGTATGTCCGATTTCGTTCAAACTTGCTTTGGTGACATCAGTGAGAGGTGGGGTACATGTGTACGTTAGTACGTTAGTGCATATCATTAACATTCACGATGGCCGGGGCTAAATATGATTTCGCTGAAAATTGCTCGTAACACTTCTATCTCAGCAGTGACATGCTGGATTTATGTCATACTTGGCACATGGATTGCCGAATGTTGAGTAGTAAAGCCAATGTTGTATTTATCACATATATGATTTAACTTATTTTTAGTGCAACGTAAAAGATGAGTGAAATTATGAACCTGGAAAGGAAACTTAAAACATTACATGCACTATATTATGTTAATGAAGTATCTGTATTCAACTGTTAAGAAAACCCTTATCCCATACATGTAAGTGTGGCCTACTCTGGGGTTCCTACAGTTATTTAGGGGACACAGTTCACATCGGTATGCTACTTATGGATTTCGGTAAACATGCCGGCAAGCTGTGGTTCCTTGTCACTTTTGTACAACTTCAGACCCAGAGAGCGAATGGGTCAACCAGGGTTATAGAACCAATAACCAATGAAAGAGTAACGAAAGAGGAGCAAAGAGGAACGATAACTTGCTGGGGAAGCTGTGAAAAGTTCATTAGAAACAACTGATAAAGAGTGGCAGAGTTTTTTTGGGGGGGAGGGGGGGTTCTCCACACAATTAAGATTGGTAAGTTACACAGGTGGGCAAATGTTACACTAAGAGCCTTGCTCAAGAAGAGAACACTTTGCATCAACCCTCGGTTTTAGGCATCAATCTGAGTTGTATAGCATTGTCATGATAGAGGCTTTCTTGACAAGTACTTCCGAATTTCTCTTTTTGCCATCATAACAATGGGCTAGAAAGATGAACAACATCGGTTTTTCGGACTGTAACAGGGTAGGCATGAAACAATTCTGCTCCCGGGACCGATATTTAACATCCCTATCTGATGGAAGTGAGTGTAGCTCTCCGCCTTTGCCCACTGGGAGAGGTGGTGGGACTATTCAGCAACTGCAATAATTTTATTTTGATGCTGGTGGAATTTGAATCCGAGACTATCGGCACACAGAGAGGCTGTGCCTAAACGGTTAAAACGCTGAATGAAGTTTTGCGATTTTTCGGGCTAGGCCTAAGCTAGCACTAGCAGCTTAGGATTCATATTCAGTATTTGGTGTTGCTAGCCTATGTACGGCCTGGGGCGCACGCGCACAAATCCGTACACTGACGAAAAATGTACCTTGTATTAGAGTG
Organism: Psolus chitonoides; assembly: GCA_027564615.1. Lineage (NCBI taxonomy): Eukaryota > Metazoa > Echinodermata > Holothuroidea > Dendrochirotida > Psolidae > Psolus > Psolus chitonoides. The sequence continues at coordinate 5,880 of JAODUJ010206124.1, forward strand.
CCTGTGCTGTGTGTACAGTCACAATGTTGCTGCTGGCCTAAATTAGGCCTTTACTGCTTTGCTGTTTAGGCTTAGCCTATAGCCACTACTTGTGGCTAACTTCAGTTTAAGTTAACGTTAGGCCTCCACATAAAAATGTGTGTGAAGGTATGTTCAAGATCAACATTGTGTAAACACACTGTGCACCTAGCCTAGGCTAGGCCTGTGTGCTATGTCATTTCAGATCTGTGCCAACAAAAATAGACGGAGTAACCATTGTACAGCGATGTCCAGCACGCGGCACCTAAACATATTTTGGCGGCACCGTGCAGAAAAGAGCAAGTGCCGCTGGCGGGTATTTTTAGGCCATCGGCAAACTAAGTCAATGAAACATTCTACGTACAAACCAATAGGACAAACCTCATTGACTTAGTGTGGGTTTTACTCTGATTCCATTACACACTAGTCAATGTGGTCGCCGTCACATGCAGGTAAGTCACTGGAGAAATTTACACACTTAAGTCAATGGAACATTCTACGTACAAACCAATAGGAAAAACCTCATTGACTTTAGTGCGTACCACTACCATAGACCAAAAAGGGCGGCACCGAGGGACTGGGATTCTGGACAAGTATGTTGTTTAATACATATTTTTAATCATAGCCTAGGCCTAGGCGAAAACAATAATTTTACTACTTAATTATTATTTACCTGTTTATCTGTGTCAATGAGAAAAAACAATACAGATCCCGACTTATTCAGTCATCTGTGTATCACTGCACTGTGACTTGTCAGATAATATCAAAAACGACCACGATTTCAGTGTACCCACATTCTCGAAACGAATCTGCCGGGACATGAACTGCAATATCCCAAAACAACGTCGAATTTGATGACCATATCAGATCATGAGAGAATTTTCACTTTTTCTGAATTTCTTACGCCCTGAAGCTCTCAAACAAATTGATTGCCATTGTTTTATGCATCGAGTGTTTCGAGACTGATATTGCATCCAAGCCTAGTCCTATATATTTTATACAATTTACAATGGAAGTGGAAACAGGGGGCGGTTTGCGGTTTCGTTTTTGGCGGGATAATTGACGCTAGTGTTAAAACATAGAACGCGTCAGGAATATGTGAACACTAGTGTTCTGCTACCAATGGATACAATCAGTAACACCTATTTATAACGCATTGACGCGTTGTGTTAGAATTCCGAAGGTGACAACAGACGCTGGTGTTAAGATATCGAACATGTGATTCTGGCGTTATGAAGGAAATAGTACATAACTGAACACATATGGCGTTCAAATGAAAGAGGTGTCATGCGCCCGATTTATTTGCAGTGTATACCATGGGGGACTCTAGATCTGACTTTAACCCATTTCAAATGACTGCTCTGGTAATGTACACGTTGGAGTCTATTGCACAAAGCACACTGAATCTATGTCCAAGCAGGACCAGTGATATTAAATTGTTCAGAAAGTTTATGTAAAAGAATACTATATGACATTTTATCATAAGCCTCAGAAAAATCTAAAAATATTGCATCATAACGGGAGGATTAGTTAAGTGCTAGCCCAATAATATGAAATGTTGCACAATTGGGTATTACATGAGTGATGTGGGATGACACCATGTTGACGCTCAGTCAACAGGTTATTGGATTGCACATGGTGAAGGATTGCATTTGAAACCATTTCCAATCGGTTTTATAATTACACACGTCAGCAGTATCGCCCGTCTTGAGAATTGGGGTAACAGTAGCGCATCAAAGGAAGTTGACCAGTATTCAACGAACAAAGGAAAAGTATGTAAAGAACAGGGGACAACACACTTGAAGAGTCTTCACGCAAAGGAGCAGTGATGTCATCATGGCCAGCAGACTTATTTAAGGGGAGGTGGTCAAGCAGATTAATAATATCAGACACAGAAAAACATAAGTGACTAAGGGATGGGATGGGTAATTTGCTATCAGGAAGATTCAGAATAGGATCCTCAGCGGGGTAAAAACAGATGCAAAATAGGAATTTAAAGCATCTGCAATATCGGCTGGCATGTGCAGTTGAGATCCACCAACCTTAAAGCGCCTACTAGTCTGCAAGTACTTAGGATCTTATGTTGCGGAAAACAAGAGAGATTTTCTGTCCCAAAAAGGGCAAGCTTGGGTGGGCTGCTTGTAATAAGCCTCATCCAATTTGGCAATCTGACATCTCAAATCCCACCAAATTAGCCTTCTTTAGAGCATGTGTTGAGAGTATCTTGCTGTTTGGAGCAGAAACATGGACTATGAAGAAGGAATTGCAGGATCGGCTGGATGGTACTTACACCAGACTACTTATTAGAGTGGAGAATATCTCCTGGCGGGAACACAATACCTGATATCATCAGCTGGAGACTGCCCTGTCCTAACAGAAGAAGAAGACCTTTCAACTATATTGACGTCATGGCAAGAGACATGGAACAAGATGTTGAGAACCTGCCGCATCTTATGAGTGACAAGGACTCTTGGAGACACGCTGTGAATTCGATCTCGGCCGCGGCCGAAGGATGATGATGACAGAGTTTAAGGCAAATGTGTGGGGAAAGACTCATTTGGAGTGATTTCATGAAATGGCCCATATGGCCCATTGGTGGCTACTCCAAAAATCCTGAACAACCCAAAGGAGGCATTACCAAAGTACCATCATGACAGAGCCTCAACATTGTACCACAGAATTTGTAGGAGAAGAATCATTTTCAGTGATTTCATAAAATGGCCCATGTGGCCCATTGGTGACTTTGGCCTACAAAAGTACCATCGTGACAAACCCTCGATATTTTACCATAGAATTTGTATGAAAAGAAACTTTTTGAGTGATTTCATAAAATGGGCCATATTGCCCTCACATGACCTTTGGCCCGAAATTCCCGAAAACCCCATAAGAGCACTACTGAAGCACCACCGTGACAAACTCTCAACATTATACCATACAATATGTAGGAAAGGAATCATTTTCAGTGATTTCATAAAATGGCCCATATGGCCCACAGCTAACATTGGATCCGAAATTCCTAAACACTCCGAAGAAAGCACTACCGAAGCACTATCGTTACGAACCCTCAACACTGTACCATACAATCTGTAGGAGAAGAAGCATTTTGTGTGATTTCATAAAATGCCTTATATGGCCCATGCGTGACCTTGGACCCCAAATTTCTGAACATCTCGAAAGTACCACTACCACAGTACTATCGTGACAAACTATCAACATTGTACCATGTAATCTGTAGGAGAAGAAGCACTTTGCGTATTTGCACAAATTTGCCCCTCACGGCACACGGGTGACCTTTGACCCCACATTTTAAACCACCGCTGCAACTGATGGCCTACCACCCAATGGTCTTTGGGTCTAAGTTTGGTCAAAACCCGTTGAAGAATGTACACATGGGAGCAATTTGAACAATTCGTGCATGTATAACTTCGGGGATGAATACATGGGGCACCCCTTGTCAAATGTTGGCTGGATACATCCATCCCCATGATCTACGCCTATGCTTTGGACCCTTCTCCATCAACGAAACGCATCTACACTATTGGCGTGCTGTGCGTTCGCACGAATTGATCATTGAGAGCATATTCAAAAAGGCGGCATGACCCATTACAATTGATTTACGCCCCTCCATGATTTACGCCCCTCCCTTCCCTCCAACCACCCGATTGACGCGTTAAAAAAAACTGGTCGATTTGGAATGAAACACCCGTTATCCCAAGTGAGTAGACAAATATGATCTGACTAAATGGGTGGGTAACAGTCGTACCTCTTCGTTTCCAAAGAAAATTCCCTGTTGTTTCTGCCCTTCTGTCTTTCACCGCTACTGCCTCAACCCATTTGAAAAAGTGTATTACCATTCGTTGTTTCTAGTAGAGAAATTGCCCCAACCTGGACGATGGAGAAATACTGGTGTGATTATTGTATGGTAGCAAGTTGAATGATCATGAGAGGATTATACATCCAATGAGGACTTATTTGTATGAACCAGTAGCCTATTGCAGATATGATGATGACAGATTCAGTGTAGGGGGAAAGGTCCTCTAACAAGGCTTGACGAATTCAATGCGAGACGCATAAAGGCGGTGTGTGCATAATGTGGGGAAGGGGGTGAGGTCGCTTGATGCCGCTATGTAGCGATGGCGAATGTGCCTATATCTAGGTCCTATATATGTTCACTGAGTATGCAGCACATATGCATTGGTGTCACTAGGTCTTCCGATTGGGTCGGTTAGCGTATAAATTATGTTCCGTCTGAACCGGCCGGCTCTCACACAGCTACAATGTCCCAAGAGGCCATGGCGTAGAACTCGTGGGGTCGGGGGTTGTCACCCCCACACTTTTTAAAGATGCTCCTATTGACCTTAACATTTCCACACAGTATGTTTTGGACTAGTGAGGTCCTAACATCTCACTTTTGAAAACGAATCTGCGCCCATGCAAGGGGTTATATTTAAGGAGCGCATGACATGCCGTCTAGATATTTTGCAGACGGACACAATAGACTTTCAGCCGTCTATCGGTACCGATCTCATGAAATGCAATGCTACCCTCGCCGAGAAAAATTGTTTTGAAGGTTCGGGTTCGTGACGGATTTAGGTAAATTACCATCAACAAGAACGAGCATAACTCGTATAAGCTGGTCCCAGATAAAGATGGTCTAAGAGGTTATAGAGTCTGGGGAGCAGT
>JAODUJ010206235.1:0-10579 GCA_027564615.1 Psolus chitonoides
ATAGGGATCATGTACTCATTATGGGGAACATACATACCAAGTATGAACTTGATCCGACCAGGCATGTTCGACTTATGTTTACCAGCAAAGCGTCACATACATACACACACACACACATACGCCGGCATGACTGCCGGCATGAATAAAAAAATCACGGATTTCAGAAAGTGGAAAACGGAATTTGCTTATTTGTCGAGCGGAAAATCGGGGGGCCCTACTATCACTTTTTGAAAATGCTCCCATCGAGTTTTAAATGTCCATACAGTATTTTGAAAATGGATTGTTCCCCCCCCCCAAGTGTGGGAGTCATATTCCAAACTAGAGTGCATGTTCCCAAATGGGGAGATATTCCAATGGAAATAGAACAGGCACATTTTGCCAAAAAAAGTGCAATTTTTCCACAGAAGTGGGTTCCATGTGTCCCCTCCCCTGGGAAGATGGCTGGCTACAAATTTCAGCACTATTGTCTTTTTTAGTTTTAGCCAATTGTTTGTGAAAAATTCATATTTTGAATTTCATTTTATACCCCACAAGGGATGTTTAAGTGGAACAATGCCAGTATATCATGATTAGTGAACTGTTCACCTGAATAAAAAACAACTCACCTGAGGTATTAGAGATAAAGGTTATTGAAAAAGTCATTGACAAGGACACATGAATGTAAGTGATGGGGCCCATGAGTTATAGATTTCAATGAGGCACTATTTTGTACTTCTACTAGAGGGCAGAAGTGAAAAACTTCACATTTACTCTTCAGCCCACAGCTCCAATTACACAGAGGGGATTTCGCAGGCCAATGGCCGAAACCGCTTAGTCCAGCCCTATTGTATGGTGCTACTGGCATCATCATGCTCCAGTGCCTCTGGATCCCCCTGCTCGAAATTTGCGCTCGCTACTCGCAATTCCGACCCAGCATGCCCATGTGAAGAAGGGGGGGGTCTAGATCAACCCAGGCTCAAGGGCTATACTCTGCCGATTTGCACTGCACGCGGCCTATTGTCGGCATTAAAAGGGCTACGCACTTTCAATACTGCTCCATGCAGAGAAGTATTTATTAGTTAACTCTTCAGTCCATGGCTCCAATTATACAGGTTAAGGACTGAAACGCAGCTGAGCCTGGCCCTCATTGTATGGGGCATACCAGCAGCATCAGGCCCCAGCACCTCTGTATCACTCTGCTCGAAATTTGGGCTTGCTACTCGCAGTTCCGAGCCCGGCATGCCCATGGAAGAAGGGGGGGGGGTCGAAATTGACCCAGGCATGAGTTCAAGGGCTATACTCCACCGATTTGCACTGCACGTGGCCTATCCTCGGCATTACAAGGGCTACACACTTTCAATTATGCTGGATGTAGAGACGTATTTATTAGTTAACTCTTCAGCCCATGGCTCCAATTATACAGGGGGGATTTTGCAGGATAATGACTGAAATGCAGCTAAGCCCGGCCCTCATTGTATGGCGCATACCGGCAGCATCACGCCCCAGCACCTCTGTATCACTCTGCTCGAAATTTGCGCTTGCTACTCGCAGTTCCGAGCCCAGTGGGGCCATGTGAAGAAGAGGGGTCGAAATCGACCCAGGCATGAGCTGAAGGGTTATACTCTGCCGATATGCGTGCTACACACGGCCTATCCTCGGCCTAGAAAGGTCCACGCACTTTCAACACGGCTGCATGTAAATAAGTAGTTATTCATTAACCCTTGAACCCGAGTTTGGCTTGGCCATGTGAAGAAGGGGGGGGGTCAATGTAGACCCAGGCGTGAGCTCAAGGGTTAAATCCCTAATCTACCGAGGGAGGATAGGGGCATCTAGAGTTTCACACAAGTGGTAGTTGATGCTTTTGTGTGAACATTCTATTCCTGTTATGGTTCAACACCCCTAGCACATTCTTGAACAACACAGTAAGCAGCGCAGTGACAAGCTCCTGCATGAACTAGTACAAGACATCTTCCTGACTGGCTGTAAAATTTACATGTCTAGTAGACAGGGATGTAGCTACGGTGGTCGGCGGAGACCCGCACTCAGGCGGCGGTGGGTAGGTGCTGACCCCCACTGAAAAAATATTTTGTTAGCAACGGATATAGGCTAGGTCTACTGCATTATGCACAATTATATTCAGTCCATGATATAAAACACCCTACTCATGTTGTGATATAGTCCCGAGTGGGCCCTGGACACCCGTGACCAACTACGCATTGCTCGCTAGACCAGCTGTCATTAATCCCTACAAAATTCAGAATTTTGCAGACACTCACTCAAGAGTTCTCTAGCTACAACTCTGCTGGTTGATAAGTGTTTATTGCCTTAACCCTTATCATGCTGAAGGCGAGACATCTCGCCAATGAGGGCGCCCCATGAAAAAATTCAAACTGCTCTACTTATACCGTACAAGACACCCAAATTTGCGTTTCTGTCTCAAACTCTAGAATGTGATGAGGCTAGACTAGAACAACAGTAATGTTTTGGTTTAAATTAAAGTCCCATGGTCGCGCCTGCAGGGCTCAGTTGAAGCCAAAATGAAGCCCGCCCTCAAATAGCCTCAGCATGATAAGAGTTAACATCCCGGGAGGCTAAAGTCTGTATTGGTCAAAGTGCCATACACAACTACAATAGAACTGACCATTATTGTGAATGTCTGGCAGATTTGGAATGAAGTACAGGGGCTATTAAATATACCCAACAACAAGAATGCAAATGTGCATTGAGATTCCTTACACACACACACACAAAATTGTGCGCAATAACTCACCACATGTTGGAAGCAGTCATCGCCAACCATCATCCTGTTGGTTGTTAGGCAAACTTTCCTATCAACATGAAGATCTATTTCTCTAACCCGCAAGTGAATTTCATGTCCCAGAAAGCTAAATGATATATTGGTCAATGTGTCATACATAACTGTATAAATTGAACTGACCATTATTGCAAATGTCTGGCAGATTTGGGTTGAGGGAAAGGGGCCTTAATATATCCAACAACAAGAATGCAAATGTACACGTATCAAGATTCCTTTCCCAAACAAAACGATTGACTGAGATGACTCGCCCTGCATTGGAAGCAGTCATCACCAACTAACCTGTTGAATATGTTAGCAAACCTCTCTAATCTGGTAGCCTGGTGTAGTGGACTGAGTGACCGCTTTCACTCCAGCGGCCCGGGCTAGATGCTCGCTCGTTAAAAGCCATTCTGCAGTTGTTGATGGTTCCGCAATTTCAATTTCATTGTAATGGGGCGATTGACTTCGGGAAATTGGGTTCATTGGATTCATTCAGCATGGCTGCTCTGCAGTGATGACGGACAAGTGGCTACCACCTTTCTCAGCATTTAGAAAAGTGGCTAATCGCTGAGGGTTCACTCACGACTGTCTGATAGGGACTTTAAATGTTGGTCCCGGGAGCAGGATGGGATGGAGATTGTACACACCTGCTTCTTTACTCTCCAAACAATTCCAGTGTTCATCCATGATCACGCTTCAGGGTTTCTATAATGAGCCATAATGGCTTCCTGAACCCGTAAAAAAATCCTAAATTCTGAAAAAAAGAGCCATTTCTATCACCTACACATGGATTTCACATCCTAAGAGGCTCAATTCTATATTGGTCCGTGTGCCATTCAATTCAGATGACCAGGGCTACATATATCTGGCAGATTTGGGATGAGAGCAAAGGGCCTCTAAATTATCGGTGGCATAGCCACGGGTGGCCTGAGGGAATATGCCCCCCCCCACAAACTGCCAGTGCCCCCACCAGAAAAGCTAGCTACTTACTTTTTACAATTATTCATGTCAATGGATACAGAGGGAGGTAAAAAGTGCGAGGTAACAAATGTTGCCCCCCCCCCCATGAGACACTGATGCCCCCTGTTCCACCCCACTAGTAAAACCCTAGCTACGCCACTGTCTCTAAGATGTTCAAAGAACTTTTTTATTTCAACAACCTCAGGTAGATTTTTGTATTCATGTGCATATTTAACGTCCCATGTCAACCAATGCTAAACTTGATGTGTTGCATGAGTCATTGAGTTGCATCTAAAAGTAGCTAGCTCAACTGTATTTCTATGGACTTCTATAGATTTAAATATCCAAACATTTAAGCAGCCACTCCAACCGCCAAGTTAACATATCTACACACAGGTGGACCCAAGGATGGGTTACTGATGCATGTCTTGTGGGAGGGGTCTAAGGGTGGGAGGGGTCTAAAGGAAGGGTGTATCCCTCTCCCCTTGCCTTGAGAATTCTTTCAAAATCAAAAGTGTTTGGATGAAAAGTGGCAAACTCTATTCTGTTTGAAGAATTGTTAATTTTGTTAGGATTCATTGGATATTATCGGAGGGGGGCATGGCACCATTGCACTCCTTCACATTCTGGACCTTCCAGTGTATATAAACAGTATGCCTAAAGCCAGTGAACAAAAGCTTAAAACATTTTTGGGGGCCATTCCTACTGAGTGGACTACTGTATTATATACATACCTAACAGAATGAATTATGAAATGAACAATCAGACAGATCCAATATTACCGGTACTGAATCTGGCATGGGACTATTCAAACATAACCTGGAAGGGGTTTCCTTTATCTTTTCTGTTTTTTAATTATACTCTGACAAATAGACAAATAGACAAATTCAGACAATACAATTTATCGCTATTATTTCATAATAACGAGTTTGTAAGTGCACTGTAGAGTGACCATACACAATACCTCTAACTTTACACAATACCTATATGGTCTAAACTTGTGGCTACGAGATAAACAGTGGTTCAATGAATCTAACTTTTGGTTTGTACGATTGGTAAACATTTTGTACTTGAGTGGGTTACTTTATACACAAAGTACCTCAGTAACTGCATGTCCATATCAACGCCCAGATTCATTCACTAATTATTGTAAAACTATAAAAAGCATGCAGTTGAATACAATTTTCAATTCCATGGTTAAAGCAGTGTAGTACAACCAGGGCTTTAGGCAGAGCCGTGCAACCGTGATTTGCACGGCCTAACCAACAGAAACATGGCCCATATTCGCCTGAGAGGGCCCCTTGACTACACGCTAAAGCATAAAGCGTTGAACTAGTTGAACACCCTCGTTTCCACAAATCACGGCCTATGAGCACAATCCTACCTAAAGCCCGGAGTACAACTTTAAATAGGTTGATCAAAAGTCATATGCATACAATTTCCAGTGATAAAAGTTGGTCAAATAATGTAGCCACCCACTGTTCCTTCCTAATTCTGGCAAATATCAACACAATATACGAAAAGTTGAAGAAAAAAATCTGCAATCCCCACACCAAAAACTGTATCTATATCTCCAGTATAGAGTTTTGTTGACACAGTGGCCATAGGGGTAGGCCAGAGGTGGTACATCTTTTCATTCTGAGGGCCACAATCTGCCACAATGCCTGCGTGAACTGAGAAGTAGTGAAATATTCTAAATCGAACGACAATGTCGAGTATTTTGCTTGAAATTTAACTGCCGAAAAATGTCCTTGAAGTTTGGGTAATTTCTCTTGTTCAAGTGAAAACACAAATTCAGGATGACGGTTACTATCTTCCCAGCTTCCAAGCATTGCATGGTTATTATTTCTCAAGACAGCATGACAGTACCAACTCACAAGCATTACATTGTTATTTATTAGGCACTCCCTATATTCAATTTTAAAGGGATCCCTTATTCATGAGACTGTCTCGGTGCTCTCCATAAATTATACAATGATTCAGCCAGATACCCGCTTATGAAGTCCGTCCGACCTGCACAGATGCTGAATACATAAAACACATACTGTAGCTGCTATGACTTAACACATTCATGGAAGAGAATGAACAGAGATTGAACAGACCTCTGGCTATTCATAATCATTACTTTGCAACAATAAAACTCCTGTTCTCATCTACAATACTCATGATGATATCAAAATTATTAACTTAAAGCTAAAGCCATAAGTTTACACTTTTTGAAATGCAACATCCATTTTGTCATTTTATGTTTTCTTACGTTTTTGAAATGAATATTAAATCTGGTTCCCATCATCCCATGACGTGAAGTGGATGAGTGTATGAAACTCCTCCGGTATGAGACATCATTCCATCACTGTATAACCCCCAGCCAAAGCTAGTACCCATTTTCAGCTGGGTGGACTGAAGCAGGCAGAGTAAATCGTCTTGCTCAAGGCAGGGAGGGGGTACCTCCGGGGACCCGGCCCCCTATATAAAATGTTGACCCTCCCAAACAAAGTGCTGCTCAACTACAGGGTCAATGGGAAAAAAGGTGTTTTCATGATTTTTGCCCTCCCAAAATTTTGCTTGGCCCCACTAAATGTTCAGGTCTGGACACGCCACTAGCTCAAGGACACACCATAGTACCCCAAACTGAAAGTTGTATGCACTACTGATATGCCACTATGTCCCCACACATATATAAATACACATTTCTACATCAACATACAATAAATAAATAAGACATGCATATTCAGTTAAATAACAAATATCTACGGAAATTGATAGAACATAAAAACACATTTTTATCATTTGTGCGAACCAGTCTGCCAAAATATGACAATTCAGCAGTCAGCACTCACGTGTTGTAAATTCCACTTCTAGGGCCCTATGATCATCATTAGACTGTACAAAAAAAACTGATCTGCAAACAATTTACATGTGGTAGCAGAGCGTTATATGGGATTATGGTCAGAATGAGCTAATTCGGGCATGCAAAAGATTATGGGAAAGGTCACAGGGTCACAGGATATATATACAAAAGAGCGCAACTCATTGACTCCAGCTGCATGCGCATTTCACTCCAGTAATGCTATATATGCCAGAGCATGAGACACGCGAGGACGCATAGGCACAAATGTCTGACTATGTGCATGTGCATGTCCTCTGGGATAATTTGTATATCCCGCATAATTACCCAGAATTCTTTGCGCGACTGAATTCTCACACTGTTCCTATACTGTAGGGATGGATGGCCATCATTTATTATCCTGAGGGCCACATTGCTTATTGTCAACACTGGCAGGCCACACACAGCAAGTCACTCATTAGGGTCTCTCACATTGTTCCTATACTGTAGGGATGGCCATCATTTATTATCCTAGGGCCACATCGCTTATTGTCAACACTGGCAGGCCACACACAGCAAGTCCCTTATTACCTCAAAAATATTTATAAATTGTGGCATGCGGCCAACAAAATTGGGTGGAGTGTGTACAAAATGCCATGAACCTGAAAATCCAAGGGGGTTAATGCCTGCCCCTGTGCCACCCTCTGGATCGTCCACTAAGTTTAAACTGAATCAGAAGTTCAGAACAGTAACTTCAAATAGTTTTTCAGTGTTTGATTTCGTCCTCCACTGGCCTTAGATGACCTCTCGAAAAACACAGGGATCATGCGATTATTATGGAAAAGATACACACCCAATATTAACTTGATCTGACCAGGCAAGGTCGACTTGTTTACGAAAAGTCACAAACACATATCTGTAGGCACAGCAAGGAGCTGTTTTGGATTATGTATTTCTCAATAATTCATTTCATTCATTTTCAATGAAAGAACTAGTTCTATTTATATATTTTTTTATTTTAACAAACCAAGATGAAAACATCAGTTGTCATCAATGTGAACTGTTGAAGTAAAAAACAATGAATTACATTAGACTTGCAACTTCATGGGTGACATCATATACTTGCTAAAATAAAAGTCTCCTACTTTACCAATTTAGAGAACGTAATAACTCGAAAACCAAACAAGATTTTAAATGCGTTTTTTGGTAAAGTACTTGTATTCGATTGCTCTACAACATATCTTTTCAAAAATGTTGCCTTCAGTTCCCCTTTAAGCAAAACTGTGAATTTCTACTTAAAGGATATCTGTGAGTTTGCATTCACCTGAGGAGAGGAGAGTGAAATGTTATTTGTAGATGACCATTGATCACCCAATCTTCGACCAAGTGGTTCTCCTGAACACAATGACCATACTAATCTATTCATCAGGTCAAGAACCAGGTGAAGATACTAAGATATTATGTAAGGGGTTGCCAGTCTAATTGTCATGTTGCTATCGTCAGTGTTTGACCACATCATGTAAACCCTGCATTTCCCTCTAGTATTTTTTCTTCTTCGCATATATGCGCTGCAGGTTACATAATACATTGGCCACATGGGCATTGTGCTGTTCACGATACATATTAATAATAGCCAGTATTTATAACGCGCCAAATGTTCCTGGCAGTCTTTCTCCTTTTTGGTACCAAGAGATTGAATCCATGACATGAGCGGGGTCTAAAATAGCCAGGACGACATGTCTTTACCACCAAAAAGTCAGCAATATATTGTGGACAAAAACCAGCAAGAGCCTTATAAGCGTACAAAAGTGTTTTGAATTTATTCTTTAAACAGTAGGTGCACTGCAGATACTTAATGGGAGCCCATTCCAGAACTTATTAGCTGCCACAGAGAAGGGTCTGTTCCTGACAGTTTTTCTCAATTTAGGTACCAAGAGATTGAATCCATGGCATGAGCGGGGTCTAACATAGCCAGGACGACATGTCTTTACCACCAAAAAGTCAGCAATATATTGTGGGCAAAGTCCAGTGCAAGAGCCTTATAAGCGTACAAAAGTGTTTTGAATTTGATTTACTTTGATTCGTTCTCTGATAGGCAGCTAATAGAGTTCATTTAGGCGATTAGTGACGTGTGCATATTTAGGCTAGGAGTAAATAAGTCTGGCACATTTATTTTGAAGCTTTCGAAGATGCTCAAGGTCTTTCAGGGGAATGTCATTGAAGAGAATCATAATGCCATAGTCTACGCATGGCAGATGACAATATTATTGTTTTCACTTTAGATAGCACACTTCGCCTGGTCTACAAATCTCCAGATTCTGCTGATATTATTTCATGCATGCACAACTTCCACCAATAGAAAATTAGCAGGTGGACTAGATCTGGCAGGAAAAATATTATCAATAATACATATGTTGGCAAATACTCAATCTCATGTGAGCAAATATATATGTTGACATGTTGGCATATAGGTTGGCAAATACTTAATCTCAATATATGTTGGCATATGTTGGCAAATACTCGATCTCATGTTTTGTGCATCCTCCGTAAATCAATAAGATCAGATGGTTCCGTACATGTATGCTACACTTTTTCACTACCGAATTCAGTGAAGTGTTGTTGGTCATCATATTGAATCGGTAATTAACTCTGTGGGCTGGAGACACATGTATCAAATAAAAAATGATGCATTCTGAGATCACGTGATATCATCTTGTTGGCAACATACACACCAGCGTATCCAGGGGGCGAAAGAGGTGCACGCCCCCCAGGTAGGAAAAAAAGCTCCTATTGACTAACTTTTTCACACAGTACATTTTTTGAGAGTCGGACTGGGATCACTTCGTGCCACCAAAAAAATCTTGCATACGTGCCTGATACAGTTAACCCTCATCCCCCAAAAATATGAAGAATCTTGCCAGCAGGATACAGGTCTTGATTCCTGTCTTGAAGATTTAAGGGCCTTTTTTTCACCCAAAATATGCTGGTGACAGGATGACATACTTGAGTAAGCAAGTAAATATGCCAGAAATCCACAATATTGGACAGCTCAACAATTTGGTGAGTAAAACAATGTGCATGGGCGCAGATCCTGGGGGGTGGGGGGGGTCATCCCCACTTTTTTTAAACACTCCCATTGACATTTTCACACAGTAATTTATTGCCAGTGAGGCCCTGTCCCCCTCACTTTTGAACAGGGATCTATGCCCATGATAATGTGAATTCTGCAATGAATTGGTGGCATGAAATTATAATATGTCAACATTTATTTAGAATCATTCATCTGTGGAAAGCATGTCAATTGATTCTGAAATGGAAGCAATTGTCAAATACTCCCAAAGGCTGTTCCAATACAGAACCTAGGTATGTAAAATGCAGTCAACCATGGAATTCCTGAGAATGACCCATCATTGGAAGAATTCCAGGGTATCCGTCGATTCAGCCCTAAAGTGTAGAATGCGTGCCTTTATATGACAGGCGGTTTGAAAATAGGTTAGCGACCAACTTTGTCAGATCACAAATGTCTGTTGCTTGATGCAAAAAATATTTCTTTACTTTCAAGGGGTGTACGATGATGTCCTAATTGGAGGCTACTTATTGGATGCTGTTGTTAGTTCACAGTAACAGACCTTGTTATGGCATAGGCCTATAGCAGGGTTCTAATGCTGCCGATCGGGTTCGACCAGGACACAGAAATGCTGACCACCACTAGCTGAAGAATAGATTATAAACTTCTTACAAGAGTACTAATTTATTTACATTATAGTGAGTATGTACAGTATCTGGACCTGCTGAGTTCCACTGTGTACCACTAGTCTGCATATTATGTGCATTTTCATTAATGGAGAAATGTGCCTTTCTTGAACTGTTGTTGCAAAAGTGGATATACGGTATATATCAGCAACTGTCCTCAATTTGCGCACCTTTCCTATACCTAGACACACTAAACTCGTAGCCTAAGCTGGTAGCCTAACTACGAAAATCGGCAAATTACTTCCAGCCTGTGTGACTGTTTC
>JAODUJ010206346.1:0-16075 GCA_027564615.1 Psolus chitonoides
TATGAAAAGTAATGCATTTATAAATGACCTTATATATATGGCATTAACAAAGATTATTTTGTCTTTTATTGTTGAGGGTTTTGAAAAGCCAATATAGACCTTGTAGTATAATAGGATTGATATGCCTTTCTTCCCATGATTACGATCTTCGGTCACATGATCTTATGTTATGGTATAAACTACTACTTTTACTTGAATACAGAGTTATAATTGAACGTTGATATGAAGTCGGCTGTAAATATTCAGCCATCCTCTACGCGTTAAAATGTGACAGCAAAGTTAAGGGTGTTAAAGTTAAAAGTGTTAACAAAGGTTAAGGATGTTAAAGTTAAAAGTGTTGTGTGCTAATACTCCAACTCAGGAGTGATGCACAGCATCATACCATACTGTCATCTTGCATGCTTGGTGCTCAGAATTGAACAATGGAGTAGGATCAAACGGGCGTGGGACTCGTGAGGATCTCACCTGTGTGCTAATACTCAAACTCAGGAGTGATGCACAGCATCATACCATACTGTCATCTTGTATGGTTGGTGCCGAAAGGTGTATAAATTTGCCCGCAAAACCGCAAATATACTGACAAAACACTATCTTTTTACCAAAAGTGGGGGTGTGTGCCCCTGCCCTTGGCAATGCTAGTGTTGCATAGTATCATACGATGCCATACGTTAGTGAAATGAGATATGAGAAGTTAACAAAAATTAAGTTCGCAAAATGGTGACGGCTTCAATTATAGGTTTATATACATTACTGCGGTAGAAACATTAGTGGTAGTCATGATCCTTATCATATAATGACGATAATGCTAACGAAATCATACCATACATTTAGGTTTTGCTCTATTGCTGCCCTACGAAAACATAACTAGGATAATTTCATTCTCTCTACATATGCCTATATCCTGCGTTTTCCAGTTGTCCTGTGAACGCACACGCGGTCATTGTGGTGCTACTGAAATAACAACATGAGCCCGATGGGCACTATGGTTCCTTGCTGAATGGAAACTGTGAGGAGCATACAAACAACATATGAGATCGATTGGATTTGCTTAATGGTGGTTACAGAGTTTTCAGTAAATGACCTTTGACCTTCATTAGAAACAACAGGAAACATATACTAACTATGACAAACATAAGTTGTCCCTATCAAGTTATGGTTGTTACAAGGTTTGAGTGTTTGACCTCACATGACCTTTGACCTTAACTAAAAACAACAGGGACCATGTACTAACTTTGAACACACATACCAAATATGAACTCAATTGAAGTTTTCCCTATCAAATTATGGTGGTTACAGGGTTTTCAGTGATTGACCTCTGTTGACCTCGAATGACCGGTATCCTACACCAACAACAATAGGGACCATGTATATATGTTACCCATGTTTATGCCTCATAGCTGTGGGACAGACACAGGAAAATGTCTTCCGTTAGAAATAGTAGGGAACACGCATGTATTTGAATGTAATGCAATATCTATTCTATAATCCCTTAAATAAAATGGAATGGTCGAGGCAACGTACCTGACGTAACCCCACTGACCCCTTTAGCTCCATCGCTGTCATAGTTACGGGTAGACGTTACAGTATAGTCTGTTGCAAACATGCACACACAAACGGATCGCGCAGTGGCCCCATCTAAGCCTATTAACATTCCAGAGTGAACTGTAACTGTATCATGTCCTAGTGATAATATCGATTTCAAACAAACATACTTCAGGTTGAAAAATACACTTAAAATAAGCCTTGAGGCCTATTGTATATAGATTGTTACACTAGACAATGAGAGAAACTCAGCTTACCTGGGACAAAAACAGGAAAATATCTTCCGTTAGAAATAGTAGTTAACACACATGTATTAGAGTGTCATGCAAATATGCAATATGAGTTCACCAGCGAATCTTCTTATCTTCCTCCCATAGTATATTCCGTTTGCTAGACAGGTGTTTGAAACAAGTTTCATGTAAATCCATAACTCAAATGACTGCTGATGACCTACAAATTACCTTCATGTATTTCAATAACTATGATGAACACACAGACAAAGTATGAGCTCAATTGAAGTTTTTGTTATCAGGTTATAGCCTAGTGTTTAATCCACAATTCAACTTACGGTTACAAAGTTATTCCACCTCAAATATTTTGACCTCAAATAACCTATGATGACCTCCAAGTGACCTTTCGAATTTCCATCACCAAATGGTAATTATATCTGCCAAGTTTGGGTACAATCCAACTTACGGTTACAAAATTATTCCATATCAAAGATATTGACCTCAAATGACCCATGATGACCTTCAAATGACCTTCGAATTTGTCGGCACTCAATGGTGATTATACCTGCCAAGTTTGGATACAATCCAACTGACGGTTACGAAGTTATTCCAAATCAAAGATTTTTTTACCATTTTACCTCATAACCTAATTAACATTAATTAGGTCAGCACTAAAAACAATAGGGCACACCTTCTCACCAGGATACATATGTACACCAAGTATGACAATAATCAATCAGTCCGTTATTGAGTTATAGCGTACCCAAGATGAGAGCGTCACACAGACACACACACATACATGCATCAGGCCGACTGCATAGGTTCCTTGCTTACAGCACAGTTCTCGACACTGAAAAGTAGCACTTTATTCAAAGATGACGTCACAAGCCTCTTCTGTTATATAATGTTGTTTTACTTCGTTTAATTACGCGGTACAGTAAAACAAATAAGATTGCGATTTATATAGGTCTTTTGCCAGAGCCTCAAAGCGCTTTAAAACTTTATCTCCTGGTCATTGCCAAACCCACACTGGCGTGCACATATCTGACTGTTAGCTCCCGACGCACTATACAGTGTGTCACTTTATCGTATTCCCCGGCGGACAGCCACATACAGGGCTAACTACACTGTACAAGTTACCTCGCAGGTCCCCAATTAGCACCTGGCTAGAGAGGATCGGTGGAGACACAGTGCCTTGCTCAAAGACACGCTGGAAAAGCTGATCGGCCTTGAGAGGATTCGAACTCCGGAGCTCTACCGATGGTGTTCCGCCGTTTTATCGATGGTGTTCCGCCGTTTTTATACTTTTATGTATCAAGGCACATCTGAACAACTTTTGCATTCATTTTTCTAAAAAGGTTGACAAAACTGGAGCTTCGTCGCATATTGGATTGAGACTGATGCATTGTGAGCAGGTAATTTTCACCCGATTAGAGGATTTTCAATTGTCCGTCGGAAACAGTTATCTTATGAACTGAGTGCGAAACTCATAAAATCTAGGGAGTTTTAGTTATTAAACTCTTTTCTCACCTATACTGATGTTAGTTTTAGGCTAATGAAAAACAAAAACGTGTTTATCGTCCCGTGGACCCGCCGGCAAAATTTTATTCCCACTTCGATATGTCCAAATTATCATAATTGGCGGGGTTTACTGTTGACGTGGCAGCGTTTGTTTACGCTGCGGGTTATCATAATTGAATACGTGTACTAAGTACACTGTTGAGCTCATGTAAATCGTTATACACGGTATAGACATATATATTAGGCGAGGAAACTAGGAAAGTGAAAAAATATTTCAAATAAATTCTGGTTTCACGTAGAGAAAAAAAGTCACGTTTATCTTCTATAGGCCCCGTTAGGTGATCATCAGCACGTTTCGGCAAACCGCATTACTGTCTATTCTCATAGACAGTAATAAACTCTGCCTACTGTTGAAATTTGGACATATCGAAGTGGGAATACAAATTTCGCGACCCGCCGGCTGCATTTTTTGGCGCCAATTCTATTTTTCACTATTTTATTGAACAAAAAAGAAAACAACAATTTTACATTGAACAAGGGGAAGACTCAAGTTAATTGAAGAATCCCAGTTGATATTTTACGTAGGTACATAACACTCCTCAAAAGGTTCACTTCAGACATGTTTCATTTGATTAACTTCATTTTGTCGGTGGATGGCCTCAGTGTAAACGATAGCTTCGGCAAAGCCTGCATGGTTAATGATTTTATACAGGTTGAAAAGAGCAATATAAATATCTTAATTTGAAACGTGCATTTTTTGTAACTTGACTTAAGTCGTGGATTGTTGACATTCAATATGATCGGTGAATATAATCCTGCCGGGCGGGCCCAGCATCGTTAGCTGGTGTAGAATATTAAAACAAACTAATAAGGAATGAAATACTATACCTTAATTGACGTAGTCTGAAACGCCATATTGACCTTATCATCGACTATTAAACTGTTAAAGGGACAATTGATTCTCTATCGAAATGAGAAAGTGCAATGAATGTCCATACGAAGCGTCTGTATACTCCTCCTGCGATGTCCCTCAACCTGAACCTCAACAAAGTTTTTCCAAGCTATCATCATTTCTTCTTGAGATATTACCAAAATACCGCAACATAACGTCTGATTTCTGACAAATTCATTTGATTTGTGTTCTCTTCTAGGGAAATTCTGAACATCTTTCGTCATCACCACAGTTCAAATGCTTGTATTCTAGATCTATATATCCTTCCAAAGATAGGGCAAAATGTACCGACATCGTATCGACACCTTATCAATGCACCGACTAAACCCTGACTGTAACCACAAAACTATGAATGATAGAACTATGAATGATAAAACTATGAATTATAAAACCTCCCTCATGAGCAAAGGTGTGGTCGCGGCGGGGGGGGGGGTAAATCATGAGGGGGGGGGAGGCAGGACTCCACTTTTGAAGGATCTCCCATGGACTTTAAATTTACACACAGTAAATTTGTGGCAAGTGAGGTCCTGACCCCCTCCCCTCTCGGAAAGTCCTTCACTTCTTCTATAGTGCATGCCACCCGCTCCCCCAGCCACCAGAATTATATGGTGACGCCATGCTACGCTCTCTGTATTCTGTATTCTCGAGTCATGCATTCGGGCATTCGGTATCTTTAAGCTTAGTAATACCGTCTGACTGTTATGCAGGTAGTGTTAAATTTCTGTCAGTGACTATACACGACCGATGGTCGGTAGGGCTCGTTTAGTTATCTACGACAGTTCCATGCACTCAGACTGACACCATGCACATCCTCTGGATTCTGCTCGGCCTGAGCTCGACACAGCTGGTCGGAGCGAAACGCGGTCATAGGGAGATTGGTAAGTGGTGACATTGAACAAAACATTCGTAGACCATTATAGGCCAAGTAAAAAACATGTTTCTCCTTAGGATTTTGTGGAAATGATGCTGGCTGGTCTCAAGACATTGTACTATTCCGCTTTTCTTCTTCTTCTATTTTTCAACATGCATCAATCCAGTAATCCGCAGGCGTTGCCAAAGCTCTCTTTCATTTCGGGTCATTGCAGAATGTCTAATTTAACATAAAACATGTAGTATATTATAAAGTGAACATTTGGAGGAGTATGATGTAGAATATTGACTAAAAGTTTTCAAGTGTAAAATTGTGTTGCTTTGATGATTTTTGAATGTTTTTTGGGTACAATCAGACAATAGTACATAGTAAAAACAAATGGGCGGCCCTAACAAAGTAAGCTGGAGGCGACGAGAAAACCCGGCGAGAAACATATATTTTTCACGTGGCCTTGCATTCTTGTTAAACATGATGCTGCGACACAGATAATCGTATTAGTTGCATTGTACGCATCCTGTTGGCGGTTCACTACACTACAGCACAATAAATTTAAGTCATCTATCAACATGTTTCTGTATGTTCTTATCTCTAAATAAACCTCATGGGTCGTTCGGGGTTTCCCGGGGGAGGGGTATAAAGGGGTTGGCAGGGTAGCCTCAAGTGTTACTTCATGGAACAAGAGCTCGCACGGTTTGGCTAAAAGTTTAGGACTATCATGTTCTTTCGAAGAGGGCCTTGGCATTGTTGGAAGAGTCCCCCTCAACCTACCTCAGCCATGGTGACTCTGAAAACGAAGGCACGCACGCGCAATAGGCTTGTGATCGACGTTGACATGAGGTGCTGCCTGTTGACTAGCATAGGTTAAAAACCACTGGTGTGGGGTATATAGGCTATGCTATACTCTCCAAGCTGACGAAATAACATAGAAATACATTAATTCATGCAAAACGTGAAAAGCGTTGATGATAATTTCGGAAAATTTAGGACAATGCCGACGGCTACAATTAGGACAAAATAGTTCAAACGAGGAAACATGACGACACATGATTTTATACAAAAGCTGGTCGAAAAGGTTTAGTTGATCTATCCTTCTGGAAAATTTTCGTGGATAGCACGACACATGACATAGACAAAGTACAACAGCGGGCGAAGCGCGCAAACAATGTTTGAGATGGGATAAAGGAAAACAACCATTTATTTGACAATCGTCTTAACTCGTAGTATACTAGAACGCGGTAAAACTGCCAATGGCTCGCATGCTTTTACTGTGTAACCGAAAAGGGAGTTTTGGTTTTTTTTTTCCTTAATAAAACACGGTCCAAATGTTCAAGTTACCCTTTTTAATGAAAAATTGCATGTTTTCACTGAGATGTCACTCCTGTTCACTTGGTAGCCATGCCATAACCACATAAGAGCAAACCAAATGCGTTAACATCTCATCTAGAGAAATAGTACAGTAGAGTGTTTAAGTTTTCACTTTTGAACCAAAACTGCATTTTTTTACTAAATATTGGCCCAAGCAATTCTCTCATTCTCGTTTGTTTGTTGGCAAAATAAAATCTTTCGTAAACTTTAAAAGCTATACCACCTCATCTGGACAAATGATACTAAACGTTAAATATTTCCACTTTGAACCAAAAAGTAGCATGCTTTCACGCAAAATTGGTTCGGACTTGAAACTTTTTTCTAATCCTTGCTTGTTTGTTCGCAAATAAAACCTTATGATGTAAACTGATACATCGCCTCATCTTGATAAATGATACTAAATGGGAAAGTTTCCACTTATGAACCAAACATTGCATGTATTCATCCAAACTTGGTTCAAACTTAAAACATTATCTCATCCTCGTTTGTTTTCAAGCGAAGAAAGCCTGTATGTAAAGCTATGCTACATCATATGGAGAAATGCTACAAAATGTAAAGTTTTTTAGTTTTGAGCAAAAATGACATGTTTTCACCCAAAATTGGTTACACCTGGAAATTCTTCCATAGTATGATGTGCATACTGTAGTTTTGAGAAGTCATTTCTGTTCATTTGATAGCAATACCTTAACCATAGGGGAAAAGAAAAACTTTAACATCTACAGAACTGGTACAAAATTACATATTCACCCAAAAGTGGATGACACTCGATTGGAGGTCAATAACTGAAAACGCGAGGAACGCTTCTCCTCCTACATATTCGATGGTACACCTAAAACCCAATAGGACAGTCTACTGTAACTTGAAGATATTAATTTGGATTGAGCTCATAATTAGTGTACCGGTTCTTCATAATGTGTATAAGGATCCCAACCATAGGCGTACGAGCCGGGGTCAGCCGGGGTCAGCAATTGCCCACCCAGTTTCGCAAAATTGGCAATTTTTCCGGCAGCAGGCCTCATTTTTCGGGCAGACGGGAGGGATTAAAAACAAAATAATTGCAGATTTTTGCCCTTTCGAGAGCCCATTTTCCAGAATAGACTTCAATTAATATCACATTTTCATATACTATTCTGGGAAATGGGCCATCAAACGGGAATTTTGAGATGAATTAGCCTTTCTAGAAATTCGTGCGAATGTTACATTTTTCGGGCAAGACTGTAGCCCGTGCGCCTATGATCCGAACGAACTCTAGATGAACTTTTACCAAAAATCTCTGAATAACCTGAATGAGGCACTACTGAATATTATTATATCAAACCCTCAACATTGTACCGTTGAATCGGTAGGAGAAGAAACATTTTAGTGTTTTCATAAAATTACTCATAAATAACACACAGATGACCTTTGACCCGAAAATGTAAAGTATGAGATAAGAATTTATTGTTATGAGTATGGGTGGGGTAAGTTCAAAGGTCACATAGTTAGGGAAGGGGGTAAAAAATGCGTTTTTTCACGATAACTCAGGAACTACTAGATGAATTTGAACCAAATTTGGCAGAGGTAATGAATACCCACCAGGAATGAGCCTAACATTTTTAAGGAGTGGTAATGTTAAAGGTTACCACTCTGGAAGGGGGCAGATGTGGAATGCGTCAAGCGAAATAACCAAGGGAAATGATGCGCCAAGTTCATGGAAATCCAACAAAATTTCGTGGTTAGACCTCAAATGACCTCAAAATGACCTTCAGAATAAGGGATAATGGACGAGGTGGGAGAAGGGTGGGCAAGCAGGAGAGGGAGATAGAAGACGGTGGGTGTGCTAAGAATAACAGTTTGGTGCAGAGGCTGACCAATGCTTATTGATGTCGATCGGAGTAGTTATGTACTTTCCGAGTGCTGGTGTTTTCATTTTACGTGGTTTTATTGAATGAAAACTAAAATAGCCACTATGTTAATCTGATTAGTGAAATAGTTTGCTTTCTCGTTGTTTTCTCTTAAGAGCAAATATCAAAACGCATATTGCAGGAGTGCCCTCCAGGAGGACCTTTTTTCAGTTGTATCGGGGTCTTTTCACCATGCCAGTATGCGACCTGTGAAGCATTTCCCGAAGCTACATGTGAAGACTATTGTGGCGGCTGTTTCGAGCGCTGGTCTGTGGGTGGTGTGCCGGTTGACTGTCATGGTTAGTATACACACTTTCTTTTCGGCTCACGCAATTTGAACACAAATCACTGACACTATTGCTTTCTAACAACCCGAGGGCACTGCTCAACTTCACTGACAAAAGTGCCGTTCACCACTTAATTCCACACTAACTTCCCTACACCAACCCTTTAGCGCTTGCACAAAGCAAAATATTTCAAAATAAATGCCAGACATGGTGTTTTGCAACACAACAAAATATGGTAGCATGTATATATGTACAACCCCACATAACATATGCAATGCAATCTGTAAGCCTTGGTGTTGTTATTCAATGACCCAAAATGAACCCTAGAAGATCTTTTACCCAAAATCATTGAACACCATGTTGAAGCACTGTAATAATAACAAGTATATTATCACAAACCCTCAATAATTTACTTTGGAATCTAAAGGAGAATAAGTTTCAGTGTTTTCATGAAATGCCCAAAGTTATTGAAATTTATACAGATTTAAATAAGATATGTGGACAGTTTGAAGGCAAAACGTATAAAATACATATAATTTTAACTAAGACTGGTGGGGAAATTCAAATGACCTAAACATTATTGTCCAGGAGTTTTAGGGTTTAGCCCAGAAATACATAATACTAAGCTGATTTTCTTAGGATAATGCCTGAATATCACAAGTCCCCATGTTTCCCGAGTGTGCTAATTTTATTATGGCCAACATTCAAAATGGACGCCAATTTGGCCAAAAATTGATAATTTAGTATGTTTTACACCTATACAGTGGCTTGTTGAGGCATTTTCCAAGCACTCCCTGAATCAATTAAATCCAAATTCCCCATATCCACCCACTATTTTTGTTACGACATTCACAGTTCAAAATGACTGTCAATATGGCTCATATAGAATACCGGTATTCATCCCTCTGAATACAATACATGTATTTAACACATACTTGTCTTGTCATACCATCTGGTGTCATTTGTAGTGCCAAATATGCAGTTCATATTCTAAAGATCTCGGATATGCAGTTTAATTTCTTTGAGAAACGGAGCAAGTTTGTACTGTAGGAAAGTGTCCATTTCGGTACTTGTGTTGAGGATACTAGTTATTCTGTTGAACATCAATGATGGATTATTCACAGTGTCCTCCCCACACATTTTGATTGTGTTCTTCATAGCCCCAATTGACTTGACTTGTCTTTTCGGCGAAGAGTCACTTCAGAAAAGGTTTCGCCTGTCATTTTCTTCGTCGAGAATTGACCAATATTAAAAGCATTGTCGCAGTTTACATATTGAACTGCTACGATCCCGGTCGCAAGAGAAAAAGATGTCAGGCTCAAGTCTTGGAGATGGTGTATGGGCTTCTAGCCATCGAACAAATCAATCCAGATCAGATTTGTCCTTGGACTGACTAGCTGGACGAGGGTCTTCGTGTTGTTCAGAAGTTTCTAAATGTGCTGGTTCCCAGTGCATTGCATATTGGTACATATTGTGGTAGTGCATGGACTCATTTTGCAAGGGGCTATCTGTTATTCCTAGGTTATTGCTAGGTTAGGTAGAAATGAAAAACGGAAATCGTTGTGGGAGTATAATAACAAAGTAAAGTAGTTAACCACACTTTGTTACGCGCCTTTCCACTTGAAACGATCTACGATAACAAACAAAGCTGTAGATTTGGTCTTGTGAACGCCGGATCGATACGAAACAGACGAAGCACATTCTAACATTATGCTATGACTGAAGCTGTGGATTTCTGTTTTATTACGGAGACAAAGGTAAAGGCCACTGATCAATTCGAACTAAACAGTTTAAAACCAGTCAGCTACAATTTTTAAACAATAAAAGACAAAATCGCATCGGCGGTGGTAGCGGTGTATGTTTCAAAACTACCATCAAAGTCAAAATAGTAAATTCTGGTGATTTTTCTCCTTTTGAATATGGTCATTTTGACAAATCTTTAAATATGACTTTAGGATATCTGTGGTTTCGATCTATAGACCTCCCTACTCACAACAACATCCTGTCACGACATCGACATTTTTTACCGAGTTTGCTGATTTTATAAGCGAAAAACTTCTCACTTTCTATAGATGTTTATTTATAGGTGATTTTAATATACATGTTAATAATGAGAATACTACCAATACTTCGTCGTTTAATAATGTATTGAACGCCTTCTCACTGGATTAACTTGTTGTCACTCCTACACATGCATTGGGAAATACTCTGGATTTAATTTTAGTCCGTGAGAATAGTGATTTCTCGATTACAAATAATGACTCTTATCATCGGATCACTCGTTTGTAATTGCCGATTTATCCACATCACGTTCGATCCTAGAACGTAAGGAAATTCCTTTTCGTCGGGCTTCAAAAATAGTTTCGATGTATAACGACGGACTTAAAGATGTGTTCAATCATTACGTACCTATGATTTTGAAACTAGTTACTTTGAGACACGAAGTGCGTTGGTTTGATCATGAAGCCCATAGGCCTAAAAACCAGGCTCGTAGAGCGGGAAGAATTTGGAAAAGGTGTCAAACGAACGAGAGTCTGAATGAAAGGCGTAGGCTTAGAAATGTATATAAAAATCTTCTCAATTCTTCTAAGAATAAATACATCAAAGAAACTATAAGCTCATGAAGAACCGATACTAAACGGTTATTCCATACTGTTCCAAGCCTTTTCGGAGCCCGTAAATCCGATCCCCTCCCCTGATGGTGTAACTGATGACCAATTGAGCAAGGATTTTGCGAACTTTTTCTACAATAAATTGGACAAGATTCGGAAAGAAATGGATGGTTTACATTTTACACTCCTCTGTTAGAATATAGATGTTTCCCATTTTCGTCCTTTCCAGAAGTGGATGTTGATACCTTCAAAAGACTTGTTAAAATGCACACCCTATAATCTGCGACCTTAACCATCTCTCTACCGTCTTTGTTGGTAAAAATGCACAACGATTTATTTGCTCCTGCAAGATGAATAACTATTCATTAGCTTCCGATGTATTTGCTTCGGATTGTCAAACCTCTTTTGAAAAATATAATTTGGATCATGTGAAAGAGAATTATCAGCCGATTAGTAACCTTTCTTGTTCAAAAGGCTTCTTTAATAAGCGTTATGCAACCTATGAAATCAAATAATTCATTGCCCGTTTATCAGAGCGCATATCGAGCTAATTGATTACCGAGACCCTATTTCTCGAAGTGTACAAAGACCTACTGTTCAACGTGGAAAATCAGTTGCTATCACCATTAGTGGCCATTGATCTCAGTGCAGCCTTTTAAACTGTAAACCATAAGTTGTTATTGGATAAAAGTGAGAACTATTTCGGGGTGGTTGGTACGGCTAAGCATTGGATGTCATCCTACTTATCTGATAGAAGTTTTTATGTACGTATCAAAAGTGCTAAATCTCCTTCAATTGAAAATGATTTTTCTGTTCCACAGGGAAGTATAAGTGGAACTGTTCACATGTTATTCCAGTACGCTAAGATTCCATGTTCGTGAGGGGATTAACATAGCTGGGTACGCCAATATTCACACTTTGTATGCTAGCTTCAAAATGGGCGACTTGAAGGTCGAAGTTGACGCAATTTCTGGATTATCAGTAGCACTCGATACAACCAAAGAGTGAATGTTAAAAAATCGGTTGAAAATGAATAATCAAAAAAACGAATTAATCATCTTTGGTAGCAGGAATTCACTGAAAAATGCAATACCTCTGCTATAGAGGTTGGAGGAACTAACGTTGGGATGTCATCTTGTGTAAAACTTTTAGGCAGGAATCTCGATGATTAACTGAGCTTTTAACAACATACTGCTGTAAAAGCTCGCGCTGCCGTGCATCACTTGCATTGTTCAATCTGATGCGTCACCTCAGTAGAGAAAACAATCTAAAATTAGTCAATACATTGGTGTTATCGCATTTAATTACTGTAATAGCATGTTTGTCAATCAGCCAAAAAATACAAGGAAACCCTTTCAAAGAATACAAAAACCTCGCCGACAAAATGGTCTTAGGCCGATAAATTTAATGTAGTTCTACTGAGGCTTCATTTGAATTACACATACTCCCCATCTATGTTCGCTGTGAATATAAAATTGTGTTACTTGTCTTCAATTGCTCATAATTTGGCTCCTGTCAATCTCGCTGACCTTATACGTGGTAAACCAGTTCGCTACAGTACTAGATCGACAACGCGTAGCTTACTCTTCCCCAAAAACAAGACATTCACAGATAGATACTTTAGAGTGACCAGCCCCAGGATGTGGAATGCTTTGCCTGAAGATGTCAAGTCTAGCACTTCCATCGATGTTTTCAAGAAAAATCTCAAGACATTTCTCATCGCCTGGACTTTTGCTGACACTGTATAGTACTGTTTTTTTTCTGTGTGCGTTTTGTATTTTGTTGTAAAGAGCCATTGAATATTAATGAGCGCTATATCAGAAAACACTCCATCCCAGAACTTGTTTGAACTCCGAATGATGCAAATCCCTCCTTTGTGAACTGATTATATTCTCATTCCGGCATTATGTTGTGAAGTTCCATCATTTGCTGGATGTACAGGTGAGCTGATTTCGCATATGCAAGAACAATGAAAGAAGGAAGCATCTGTTGTCTAATGCAGAGGAGACCACCAATCACCTGTTCTTTCTGCACAAATAAAGAGGCGCATAATGTACACCTGCTTGAAATAGTTGCCCCGATACTCGCTTTACACTGCTTTTCGACAACATCACCAGGGTCCACTTCCTGAACAAGGAGAGCCTCATACAATTTCTTTCAATTGTTTAGTGTCAGTTCCATCCAAGCAGTTTGGTGATTGGAGCAGAAGTGCTGCTTGCGTTACAAAGTGGTAATGCAATTCACGGGAATAGGCATGCCCATGCACTCACCTTATACACCCCGGATCTCTTGGCATATACTGATTCCCACACCTCCTCAAGACCCCTTCCTGCCATGATGTTAACAAAGGAGCTCGTGAAAGACATGAGTAAATGAAAGCCACCCAGTCTTATAAAGACTTTCTTGGGGTCAGTTGATGGTGCAATCATACACACTGCTTTAATGTACAGAGGCTGAGCAAATGTCACTGGACATATAGATATGCCATATTTCTCTCATAAGTGTTGTGCAAAGTGAAAGGCACTGTAAATAGTGGTGAGATTGTTGGGATTGATGGCAGTACTACTATTCTACTGGTATTGTGAATACCACCTTTTAGTGCTGCCTGCATAAAACCACTTCAAGATGGAGAGGGTGAAATATTGACCTGATATCCCTGCTAACCAGAGATGATTCAGTGCATTGACAGACTGTCCTACTGTCTTACTGGCGCATTGTCTGGGGAACGTATTACATCCTTGATAGTGATTGATTTGAGACCTGGAATTGCCGGGGCATATTAGGATTACGCAGCACTTCTGCACTAGGACTTGACATGGTAGATGGAGTGACACAAGCAAATCCGCCCATGCTATATGGAAGGTGTTCCCATCAAGATATTCCATGAAGTATTTCCAATTTAGGCACAACGGACAATGATTATTAGCTGACATACTTATTCTATACGCTCTTTGTATGAAGAGATTCTACATGTTCCACCAAATTGGCGGTCATTTAGAATTTTGGCTGTAAAAAAAAAGCACACACAGGAAACCTGGGAACTTTTTAATATGTTGTTCCACACTACATTAGAGAACTATCCTGAAAAATCAGCTTGGTACTATTTATTTCCGGGTTTTAGCCAAATTTTACCTAATAGGCCTACTCCTGTTAGAACTCGAAACCGTTGTATACTCTTTGACACTCTGGGACCCTTTTGTTGCTAGTTTTGCGCCTTAGAGGTGTCCATTATAGCCTATTGTGCTCACTCATATATATCATGACAACACTCTGTACAGTTGTATGTCGACTTCCCTAAAAGGAGCTTTTTCTCCCTGGGTTTTAAGGATCGTTGCTGATCACCATTGTCAAGTCGTAATGTTGATTAACTTTATTCATTATTTTCTTTCTAAGTTCCTATCTGTGAACTCCCGATTGATCCAGGTCCGTGCAAAGCTTACATTCCTAGCTGGGGATTTAATTCCGTGACTGGTACCTGTGAAGAATTCACTTACGGTGGTTGTCAAGGCAACGCTAACAGATATGAAACCCTACAGGAATGCAGGGAGCAATGTGGTAAGATATCGTCGTCTAAATCACATTATTCTGTAACCATGTCAACATGTAAATGGCCTAGATAGATATATATATTTATAGTGCAAGAGAACGTGTTTTAGATACGCATAACAGCCTTTTTTTTATTGGCCGAAAGAACAGGTTCAGCAAACATTTTACCTTTTCCATTAATTTTCTCAATAAATTTTCGTATTTCCTGTCACGATTTATCTTCCTACAAAGTTTAAGTTTTCACACATCAGATTTTTGAGAAAATTTCGAAAAAAATGGTCAGAAGTAAAGTTTTTATTTAATTGTCCTCATCCATACAGGTTTTTTCAGTTTTTATCACGATTCACCTCATACTCACTACTACTCTTTTATAGATGTTTATGTCTGAACAACATACCCTCCTCCAAAAAAGTTACCTGATTCTCTCAAAAAATGTTGACACTTCAAATATTACTTCGACACAACTTCTTTCTTACCAAGTTTGGTGTTCATTTGCCATGATAATATTTTAGTAATATTTGTTTGAAATTTAGGTACGTTTTAGTACGTTTTGCTTCTAAATACGTTAGGTCGGTTGGGAAAGGTCAAGGGTCATCTGGGTTTATTACAGGTTAATAACTTGATAAACATCCTCTAAGTCAGCCATGCCTGATCAGATCAAGATAAAACCATGAGTGTGTTACTCATAATGAGTACAGACCCATGGGAGTCCGCAGGTAGGGAAAAGAGGGGATCACTTTCCCTCCTGGAAAATAAAAAAGTGAAGAAAATGCTATCACATTGAAGATTTCGACCAGCCAGTTCTCTGTGTTACATACAAATCACTGCGGTGGTCGAACTGGTCTTAACTGTCTCAAAAATCATGACAGGCATACACTTTTCTAAGCATTTAAACATTCTGGAACTCATCATTTAGCACATTTCAACAACCCAAAAAGGCCACAGAATCCATCTAACTTCCGAAAAATTATGGAGGACCCCAAACCCTCCGCGAGGAGTTTCGGGCCTTCAGCGCTCACGATGTCCGGCTTCGCCGGTGTGACAGTGGGAATTTTCCCCCCTGAGAAAAAGGGCCCCCGGAATATATCCACTAGCGGGAAAAGGCCTCACGGAACTTTCACACTAGGGGGTAAAGACCCCATCCAGGGTATATCTTCCGGGGGGAACATTTCCACTAGTGTATTCCTTCCCCAATCAGTTAGTATAGTGGCGAATGTCCCCCAAGGTCATCGCTGTAAATTGAAGTTGAATCAAGCAGGAGAAGAA
>JAODUJ010206347.1:0-10578 GCA_027564615.1 Psolus chitonoides
TGTGCGTGGGATGGAGAGGAGTCTGGACCTACTCATAGTCATTTTTACTACATGGATTGGCGTAAACATGATCTCGTTTGGGGTGGGAGGGCGAGAGGGTGGGGGTCTGGACCCTACTCATAGTCATTATTACTACATGGATTGGAGTATACATGGTTTCGCGTGAGATGGGAGGGGAGGGGTTCTGGACCCTACTCATAGTCATTATCACTACATGGATTGGCGTATACATGGCCTTGCGTGTGGGTTGGAGGGGAGGGGTCTGGAACCTATACTCATTATTAACCACATTTTGAAGAACAAAAAACACTTTTTGAAGAAGTGACGTTTTTTTAAAGTGGGTATTTAAAGTGGGTTTTTCTCAAAACATGTTTCTTTTTCTTCTCAAAAGTAGTTTCTTCATACATTGACGTATACATGACCTCGCGTGGGGGTGTGGTTACGACATGTCTGAACCTGGTCTGGATTGGTTCGATAGCGATTAGAATGATTGACAAGATTAAAATGTTTTTGACGTAGGTTTTGATGGCTTTTCGATGCTGAGTCATTCTCATTCGCAGTGTGTTTGCTTGCTTCTAGTTTCACCGATGTACTGAACTCCGCAGATAATACAGTAACTTATATAGATTAAGTTATTCGAGACAGTCAATGTTCTGCCTGATTTGGAAACTCCGTGTTGTTTGATAACTTTTGAAAAAAAATGTGCAATCGACAAGATGGCAAGTTTTAGAGGTATCAAGGTTGACTGCCTGTTACTGTGTAATCTCTGCTTGTTGGCTCCTCAAATTTGGCCGTGACCAGAATATCACGCAAAGTTTGAGGCCTGGTGAAAGAGATGACTGGGGGTTCCGGGAACACATATTTGATGCATGTCTGACTATGAAGTATGGGCAAGTGTTTGTAAACAAAATTGGCCAAGGGTGGGAGGGCAGGGTGGTATTCACAAACTAGAAGTAGCCTATACTCCGTTGGAATTGGGTTGACGAGTCTTGTACGTCAAATGGTCAATGCGTGATATCTCTTTATCATTTTCTATGGCCTCCTCAATACTACTGCGAAAATACTATCACTTTTGACAAACATTTTGCAGAGGATTCAAAATCCGGCGCAGTTCTTGACTGTTTGTGATGTTTTTGGTACAGTGTAGTGGCGGAGTCAGGGTTCGAAAAAAGGGTCAAAAACGAAATTATGTTAATGATGGCGAAGCTCCTCCTGACGCTGTGCGCCCGCATAGCAACATTAGCGGTAGTTACTGTTATAAATCATGGGTTCTTAAATTATTTGATGGGACAAATTATTTTTAGAATGGCTCTCCTCGTAAATCTACGCCCCTAGATTGCCGGAAATGGCACTCTCCATACTTGTTCTCTCACTTTTGCGGAACATGTTCATCTATTCTGTATATATATATTTGACAATTTAGTTTTAGTCGTTCCCGTTTTTTCGGCGACAAGATTGAATAGCCCCGCTGTCCGCCGAAGGCGTAGGGGACTATAGATATTAGGTAATTAAATGAACATAATATGTTCGTAGACCACATATAAAGTAGAGTAGAAGACGTTGCATCGCGCAAAGAGTGCAGGATTTTTTCGTAATAGTTCCGAATCTATAAATAGGAAGGCCTAACCTTATAAGTTAAGAAACGAAAAGTAGGCAACAGGCTGTAGTGCGCGCAAAAAAAATCATCTTTCCAAGCATGGCATTGAAAAGAGATACATACTGTGTTACCATGTTGTAAACCAGAATACAAATTTGCATAGTGATTACTTGCCGTAGTTTTGTTCGAAATATATTCATAACTAGCGCAAAATCATTCTATTCAAAGCTAATTAACAAATGATATAAGTGTAACTGCAACAAAAAGAAGAATCACCCATGATAAGCCAAATTCAGAACAATTCAGCCAAAATCATTCAGATTTGTGTTAGATTTGTTTTTAGCAGATGTGGATTTTCGAAAATAAAACACCCTAGCACTGTATAGGTCTTCACCCGTCGCCTTTGAGTGAACACAGTAATTGTATCATATCTGCAAAAGAAGGATGAAATTAGCTGGCCACTGCATAAGAGACAAGTACCTGGCAGCCAATACTCTCATACTGGGGGAGCTATTAGTACACGGAAGAGCTTCCAGAGGAGAACAGCAATTAACTTGTTGTCTAATTCGCGGGCTCAACCGAAAATATATTATTCCCAATTGAGCCTCGCTACCCGGCTTAAATATAAACATATAATATACATACTTTGGAGGAGGCACAGAACTCGGAGTTGGACAAAAGGGAAAAAGTATGACCCTCTATAGTGGGTTTGAACCCAGGTCGCCCGCACAAGAGGCAATCGTTGTAATCGATTTTCCATCCAATTACCATTACGGGGAATATACACTAAAGACTTAGTTTTGTTTTCTAATATAGGTAGAAATTAGTTGTGTGAACTGTTCTCATTGTTGTGAATTTTCAGTTTATGATTCGTAATTCACTGTGGTTTACCTTTTCGCTGGTAATCTGCCTGTAACATAACTCTACAAAGACCCCAGACCGGATAGTAAAATTACCAATTTTGAGCTTGGATGACCTTCGAACTCAGCGAAATTTACGAAATTTGTTCAACTTATTATGAAAAAGCCTCGTACCAAATATGAGCTGTATCTCTTCACGCTTCACGGAGTTAGGTCTATTTTGGGATTTCCGTTTTTTTACCTATGTTAGCCTCATGTGACTTTCGTCCCTAACTATTTTCAATGGGATTCTTCCTCTTAATATGCACAATATGTGTGCCAAATTCGACGAAAAAACGACTTTCCGTTATTGAGTTGTTCAGGATTATTGACAACTCAATATTCGAATAGTAAAATGACTGATTTTGACATAAAATGACCTTCTAAGCCTCCGAAATTTACAGAAATAGTATATTTTATCATGAAAAGCCTCCATACCAAATTTGAGCTTTATGGCATTACAGTATTGCGAAGCTCATCCTATTTTGGGATTTTTGTTTTTGACCTCTGTTGACCTCGCACCCCAGCCAATTTCAATAGGGTTTTTCCGCCCATCTTGTACAACGTGTGTGCCAAATTGAACGAAAACTGATATTCCGTTGTCGAGTTATTTAGGATCAACGCCGAGCGTCACACCCAATAACAACCACCCACCTGCAAACGCACACTTACGAATATATAAAAGAAGGCGGCTCCCAAGAAGACACAGATCAGGCGGAAACTAAAACTGAACATAACAATATTAACCGTAGAACTAACATATACTAGCGTCACCTATTTAGGTCAACTACACATATTCAAAACGGAGCCAAACTATTATATACAAACTATTATATTGCACACAATTAAATATCGTTATCTTATCAATTAAAGCTGTTCCTTTAGTCGAAGACAGTGTGACCACTTTAATTTAAAATAATATGTTCTTAGGATTCTGGTTTGAAAGCTTGCAGAAAATATCAGCTCTAAATTTAATTGAATAAATTGTGTCGAATACCTTAGGCGGTTTTATCAACAACAATCAAACTACTATTTACAAAACTACTTCAAATTAAGTTAGTTTTCCAAGCATAGTCTGGATAATCGATCGATTTTCATGGTGAAGAATTTGACCGATCATGTTAGGTGTAACGTCGCGGGCCTGCTCCTAGGCCGACACCGGCTGGTGAAAAAGTGCCAATAAGTGCCAATAGAAAAAATCAACGACAAATGCAATATGCCTCGTTTAAATAATATTTTCTCTATAACTATGACATATATGAATTGTCGAATCAGGGTTTAACTTCTGAGACATTTCAGAGAGTGGCAACAATCACCTGTGTCATCAGGCGAGAAGAAACAAATTACCTTGACTATTGACCCTACACAATGGTGACTGTTTGACCAAACTAATAAACATTGTTGAAGGTGAGATATACACAGAGTTGGGGATATACTTCATGTAGCCACTGAATCTATTCATCACTGACTAACAATGTGGATTTTAACCCCAACCAAATGGAGATCAACTTACAGGTCTAAACAAAGTGAGGGTCTATATTGATAGAGTTCTCATTGTTAGATTCAGGTGGGCTATATGATCGTTACTCTCAGAGTTGGCTGTGTTTATCTAGCAAGCAGTATACTGTACTGACGAGAGTGTTGTCAACTATTCTTGCGTTTATTTGAGAGAAGAGACTGGTTCGTTGGTGGTTTTGCTGTACAGTGAGGTTAGTAGAAACTATTATGTTTAATTGTTGGAATAAACTACCGGGTAAATAAACTACTGAACTACTGAAAAAACAAACAAACAAACTACTAAATTACTACTACATAAGCCACTCACTGCTCGTACGTGGCCAATAGACCATGTGGTTAGAACTTTCATTGGTCTTGCAACTGTATACCGAAGACATGAACATGATACAGGCCTACGTTTTAGTCTGACATCTTGCATTGTTGGTGCTAAAGGATACGACTGTGGAGTGCAGGAACAAGCGGGTGGCTGATATTTTATTCCCAAGGTGGGAAAGGGTTTAGATGTTTTCAGGAATTCACAAATTCGTTACAAAATCATTGTTATAGTTAGAAAAAGGGTTAGGGTCGGCTCTCCTGGGTAAATGGAGCATGGTCTTTCATAATCCCATGTCAAAATTAGGAAAAAAACATCTCCAACACATTTCATAAAATATGTAAGCATTGCAAGCTTTTTTTCTTTGATGCAGTTCCTAACGGCCAAACATTAAGTCTCTAGCTCTGCACCAAGAAACATTGTTACGTTTTACCGTATATTATTTAATATAAAAATTATGAGCAATGCAAGCCTTTGTCATATGATTTACAGGTTGACTAAATTTCCAGTTATTCAGTTTTTTTCAGCTATACCTGAACAAAAAATCCACTCAAATTGAACAAAACTTTAGATTTTCCTCAAATGTATATATTTATCATTATTTCAAGAAAAT
Source organism: Psolus chitonoides (assembly GCA_027564615.1). Classification (NCBI taxonomy): domain Eukaryota; kingdom Metazoa; phylum Echinodermata; class Holothuroidea; order Dendrochirotida; family Psolidae; genus Psolus; species Psolus chitonoides. The sequence continues at coordinate 4,941 of JAODUJ010206347.1, forward strand.
ATTGTTTTGAAAATTGCAGGCTAATTTTCTATTGGTTGACCGCCAAAGTTTTAGGTTAACAGCCAAAGTATCCTTGTATTTATGCCCAAAAAACAATTATTTTCGCCAAAAAGTGCCCAACATTTACAGATTTTCGCAAAAATGTCCACGTCTTCTATCATTTAAAAAAATGCAAACAACATTTCCATATTTTCCATTAGACCTACTTGACTAATTTTTGTACAATTTTGTATTTTGAGCTATGTCTGAAAAACCAAATTTTGTTCACGCATACGCTCATACACACACAGAAAAATGTCCATACATAAATGGACAGGGTTTTTGGCGGTACCCTTTCACTGGACCCATTTTTACTTCACCACGGGGTACCTCAGGGGTCGCTTTTCCCCGCCCAAGTTGTTACCATGGTAACTGTAGCGATGAAATTAAATTGATTGCACTCAACCCCTGATTTTTGCTTCAGGTAGCGCATCACATGATCACCATTAGATTGATATTCATCGGCTGAAAGTATAATGTATATATAAAGTATATAGAACATATTTTCCCTGATCCGGTCAGAGAGGCTCCACGTGGTTCAGTTTTGTTTGCTCTTATGTTACATTGACTCAGACTGGGGCCATAGACCAATTTTAATATGCACGAGTAATCTGGTCCAGAAAGGTGAACTGTAGCCTGTGCCCAAGGTAACTAGATACCTAGGGCCTGCAACATTCTATGCAAGTCTTGTATCATGTTGAATAAGTTCTAAGGGTGTTTCCTTGTCCATTAATATACTCGACATATATCAATTCAGGCAAATAGTGATTTCAGCTTCCAAGTTCAAATCAAATATCAAATATATACCTTTTACCCCCCTCCCCCACTCCTCCATAGACAGAGAAAGCCATACTTCTGTGCTACTCTCCATTTGGTCTGTCATTAATTTGCCAGTACGTAGAAGGGAATAACATCCCATTTCTTGTGTTTGAAATCAGCTACGTCAGTGCTGTGGCATGCGTACTGTCTCCATAAGTTTCCTAAACTTGTGGTGTATTGAACCCTGGGTTTTCAAATTGTTTTGGAAAGGTTCTTTAGCTGACTGAGAACATCCATGCGGTGCAATTGGGTCATTCTGTTGAATCACAGTGTACATCACGTTGCCACAGACCCCACCTGCAACACATGCAACAAAGTGCTCTTGTTGCCCCAGGTTTTTAATTAAAGGCATGGTTAAATATCAGTGTTGTGTAGCAGTGTATACCTACAGTGTATACAGGTACATAGCAAAATCCTGTGAAAATCAATAACCTGAATGCAGTTTTGGCAAATCACAAAGGAAAATGGGTGTAGTTGAGAGGCGAAACCAATTAATTGTGTTTTATGCCTGAAACCTCTAAACTGATAGAATGTTCAGACCAAGTTTCATATTTTTTCCAACCTCGACCCTCACTTTAAGTAGCGCAGAACCATTATATTAGTATTCATCCGCCGAGTGTTCCCCCTCAAAAACTAGTGCCTAATTATTTTTTGACCCATTTCGACCTGTTTTCCAAACAGTTGGTTTAAATATTTCCTCTATGTGAACGAGCATATATAAAAATGCAAATGGTATGCATTTGAGGATAATCGAGCACGATGTCGAACATTCTAGAAACTCTTCTTGCTCAAAAAGTCGATGGTCATGATATGTTAATTTGTAAAGGCCATGTAGGGAAATTTTGACAGCTTCGAAATGATGGGTGGCATATGACAGGCGGAAACTTCTGCTGGGCTCAGCAGGCCCTTAAGCCGTAACCCATGGCTCACATTAAGCAGGGGGAATTTGCGCGACAATGGCCGAGAGAAGGCTTACGTCCATCCCTTTTGTTCGCAACAGCTCGGCAGCGTCACGCCTCAGTCCCCCTGAATCCCCATGCTCGAAATTCGCCGCACCTACTGGCATTTTCGAGCTATGCGTGGCCAAGGGAAGAGGTAGTCACATGCGACCTAGACATGGTCTAAGGGATTATACTATGCATAATGTGGACGGTCGCCAGCCAACACATTTCTGTAAAGCCCATGACGTGTTTCTATGGTTACTACAGACACAAATAGTAGCTTTACGTGAGCCTTTAACCCATGGCGAAGGTGTTATAGTGGGTCGATTTAGTGTGTACGTCAATAGGGGAGATTAATGGTGGTACGCTACCTTCCATAGCTAAACGATGTTGTAGTGAGGAGGCCCAGTGATGTGGCGATCTTGCCGCACAGGAATATTGCTTACACCAGTATTTTTTCGTTCCTTTGCAGATTGTTTTCTTAACGCGTCTTCTGTGGATATGCCGACAACCATTCTGTGGATCCAAAAAAGAAATGTCTGTCTTAGGCGTCCCCACGTTTTGTATTGTTACTGGAAGCAGTCGCGGACTGGGTAAAGCCATCGCCATCGAGTTGGCCCACAAGTTTGCCGCCAATTCATCTCTTTATTTAATCGCGAGAAATAAAGAAGGACTTGAAGGCACGGCTGCGATTATTAACGAAAAAGTTGCTGACAGGGTGAAAGTTACATGCATCTCGGCTGATCTATCAGATGAAGAAAGTCTTTCGAAGTTAAACCAGTCAATATTCAAAAACCTCGAAGATGTTTCTAAATTTACCAGCGCAATAATAATTCACAACGCTGCCTCACTTGGGGTTGTATCTAAGTACGCTCGTGATCTACACGATGCAAACACAATTCAGAAGTGCAATATGTTGAACTTATCTGGGCCAATTACCATGACATCTGAGTTTCTTCGAGTGTTTTCAAAGCCCGGTACACTCGGTGTTCGCAAAACAGTCGTTGACCTAACCTCGATGGCTGGAATAATATATTTCAAAACCTTTCACATGTACGGCATGGTAAAGGCTGGCCGTGATACGTTCTTTCGAGTAATGGCATTGGAGGAACCGAAAGTAAGGATCCTGACCTTTGAACTCGGTGCTGTGGACAATGAAATGTTTCAAGGGCTATTCACCAGTGCGGACAAGGGTATGCGCTCCACCCTTGGGAACGTAGCGAAACAGAGTTACTTCTTAAAGCCCGATCGATCCGCCGTTGGCCTAGTGAAAACCCTCGACGATAACAAATACGAGAATGCCACGCTTGTTAAATGCTACGACGCCTTGGGTATTACCTCGCCTTAGTAACCGATTTGGGGTAACTTAGACCGTTATTAGTCAATTGAAGTAATGTTCATTAAGGCACGTTATTAGTAGGGGCGGATCTATGGGTAGTGCTAATTGCTGCTCTCTATTTAAGGGTTGTGAGTTTAAGTGATACCTGGGTCGCTACGCTGTGTCCTTGAACATGACACTCTACACCGCATGCTCCAGTTCACCCAGTTGAAAATGGTTTCTAGCTTCGGCCAGGGGTTATGCAGCGGTCGACCGACGTCTCCTTCTTAGTCCATGAGCCAGACCAAAACTGATTACCAAAAACGTGACCAGATTCAACATTGATTTTTGGTTAGCCAGGTACCTGAATGGTCCAAAAAATTATGATGGACTTTTTGAAAGTGTAGTTTAGTCCCCGTACGGCGGCCATCTTTAAAGATGGCCCCCGGTTTGGGGCTGAAATATGATAATTCATAAAAATGACTGTAGAGCTCTGACCATATGAGCTACAGATATGGGGTTTGAATTATTGTGTTCTTCATGAATTCACGCATCTTCTCATATATAAATTATGTACCTCAATCACTAGTGTCTGTTCCAAATTTTACAAATAATGTGAAAAAACATTAATTTTCAGGTTTTTTAGACATTCTTTCTAAATATAGTTTATCACCATTCGCTATCCATACATGTTGTGGTAAATTATCCACCTAGGTCATTCAGATGGATTCATATGCTATCCATAAACATAGAAATATTGCCTTGTTTGACAATTTTTGTTCTTGAGTGACGCGTTTCACTGTCGACACTTATTTTTCAGATTCGGCACTTTTGGGGTAGGGGTAGTATCAGATCTTCATGAACCTGCCATGAGGAATTATAGAGAGGGCTTGTGGACATGAAATTAGGCTAACTTGATATCAACATGAATTTTGTAACCATAACTTTATCACTTTATACCACTTTAACCCTTATAGTCTGTTCCTACTCATAAATTTCACCCTCTTTTGTTAGCATTGTCAAACCGCCAACAAGTCTCGTATTCACTTTGACATCAAATTACATGTTATATTATTTATAAATTCTCTCATTTCACTTCTATACATTTGGACATGACAGTTCAGTTAGCCAACGTATTCCTAGATATTTATCAGGCCTTAGGTGGAAATATCAGAGAGAGCTTTCATGGGTTGGTAACTTGTGACATATTTGATTGTATCGTCTGTCAAGTTAAGAATAAGCTACGCTTGCTGACTGTCCAGGACCAGACTTTATAAAGTATGGGTATACAATATGTTCATATTGATCATTGGCCATACCCTGTTTTGTCGGTATTGTCATTGTCAACATTAGTCCTCATCATTCTCACTGTCGTCATCCTGAGTTAAGTCATCATCCTCGTCTATCTGTTGCATTTTTTCACAGTGTTGAAGCTTACAAGCTGGGGTACATGAGAGGCCATTCTGGATGCAGGTACACTTTTCAGCCGTGCATGAACGCGATCACTCACAATACATCAATGACAGAACAACCTCTGGAGCCAGAGCTACAGTCATCCACGATATGACAAGTTGTCTATCACTTTGAACCCACCCAAGTGCTGTAGATTGGGGTATATTCAGAGATTTGCATAGAGATCGTCTCCAAATGGCTGTCTGGTAATTGGCGCGCTTTGTGTGTTGCAGTAGTACATCCTGACAAAGAGGCAGTTGGCCTGATGATACATCTCCCTGCTTAGAATGAAACATTTCATATCTCAGCTCATTGACAGACGTGGTTTTGGGTTTGCGGAGTACATGCTGTAGGTGGATGCCTGTATTGTATTGAACAGTTCATCCGGAATGTCCCACTCTTGTCCTATGGCCATGAATGCCTCTCTCTATGTCTGACTCTTCCGGATTAAGTTGATAGCTTTAACTTTCCCCTGTCCGGCGAAGGCACTGACAGAATCGCACCCAGTCCATGCATGAACTCCAACCAATGCTGAACACACAGCTTGATCAAGTATTGTTGCTAATCTAGATACATCAATAAGTCGAACGTTAGTTTTGCCCCTCGTCTTAACAAGATTCAAGAACCAGTCGCGATTCCTGAATGCAGTCCAAGGAGGAATAAAAACACATCAGTGTCCTCTGATATTACAACAACCTCTGGGTATTTGGCGGATGCATGCCTTGCATGGAGCATAATCTGGGTGTCGGCCTCCTTGTGTGGCTCATAACTCATCAATTTCATTCTCACCTTCTTTTGTTATCTGGAAACATTGTTCATCTGAATTGACTATCAGTGTAGTATTACCAAGTTTCTCACAATATTTCTCTTCTTTTCAAGTGTCTGCTAGATACTAGTGAGTTTGTTCTTACTTTCAATGACTGCCAACAACCTCTTCCAGTTTTTTATTCTGTGACCTGGCTTGATCTGGTTGAAAACGACACCCTCTTCGCAACCCCGACTGACACGTTCTGCATTTTTTATCGAATCGTCCTGGTACAAGTCGAACACAACATCTACTCTAGCACTT
>JAODUJ010206457.1:0-10578 GCA_027564615.1 Psolus chitonoides
AAACTCTCAATTGTGGTTTCATGAAAACTGTACAGACCTTTTTTCGTACTAGGGGATTTCTGTTTGGGCATCTTATTTGCTGTAGTCTTTTTGGGTGCGGGCTTCCCTCCAGCTGAGGATAAAAAGTATAAATTACGACAAAGATAAGTTTAGTCCCTCAGTAATTACTATAGTCATAAACTGACCAAAATTGCCTGTGAACCAGGTTACCGAGTTCCCCATGTTTTATGGCCCTGTCAATATTATTAAACAATCGGAAAAAATAATTTTATTTCCAGAAAATAATGCTGCATGAAGAAGTTATTTCAAGGCCTGAATATGACAAAATTGTGTTAAAATTCAGCAAGCTATTGTATCATTTTGCATCTGAACCCATATAATTGACCACAATTTTACAATGGGGAGGGATAACACCTCCCCTTAGACCCTCACCGGGACACAGGTCAATAGTCACCCACCTCCATGAGTTCCTGGATTTGCCACTGGCTATGGGAGGGGATAATACCACCCCTTAGACCCCTCACCAGGACACAGGGTAACAGTCACCCCCATTCATGAGTTCCTGGATCTGCCACTGGCTAGGCTTTTGTTAGGCAGTCCTGTTCTTGATGGAATGACATTACTTTCCACTAGGAAGATCAGAGGTCCAAGTTATTTTGTATTTTCTAGCACACTAACAGTATTGTCAACTAACAGAATTATGCACATGTGCCCTGTACCTAGCAACATCAAATTCCTAGCCTAAGCACCTATGCCTAATCGGGTAAAACGGCAATTATATTCAGCGTTTATGATGGTTGAGATGTGCTTCATTTGGTAAATCTCACTTCAAAAGTTGCAGCTCATCATATTTTCGTTCCCATAATATTTTTTCCAAAACAATGCTGTAATTTCATTGTTAAGATCGATTTAGTGTTCAAGTGTGCAATGATCAGATTTTTTTCAAATCGATGCCACCTAAATTTTACGTCTTAAAAAGTGTTCTTTTCTTTTTTGATAACGAGTATCGGCCTCAAATTTAGCACAATGAACTCCCTAGGTACCAGAAATTCAACATGCAATTAGCAGGTGATTTGAATATTTTCCCAAATATATTTATTTTAATGGTAAAACATTCACAATGATCTGTACATCTATTATACAAGCAGTATTGTTTGGATTAAATGAGATGACAGTTTGGCAACACAAACTAGCTGAGCTCCTTTACGTGCATAGTTACCTGGTTTCTTCTTCTTAGGGGGAGGCTTACTTGGGACAGAATCATCATCACCTACAGGGTGAAAATAAATTATACTGGTTCCATAATAATACAGGATAATTAGAGCTTCATATTGGGGCTCATAGGATCACCGGAATTGAACATCGGCAAAATATCGGATTGACAAAAAATGTTTGAATTCACTGATGTTGAAAAAGAAAGTTGGGGAACACTTTGCGGGCGAAAATTTGGTCATAAGTCTCAATATTCATGGTATTATACATCTTAATCAAACCTAACAAGAGCTGAGGGCTTTGTGGTTCCTTGCCTTTGGATTTTAAACCTGATTTTCGTTTAATAGACAACCTTTGGCCTAAACTAAAAAAAACAGCAGGGACCATGCACTAACTGTGACAAACACACATTCCAAGTATGAGCTCAATTGAAGTTTGCGCTATCAAGGTATAGCAGTTACAAGGTTTTCAATATTTCACCTTTGTTGACCTCAGATGACCGTTGACCTAAACCAAAAACAACAGGGACCATGTTCTAACTATGGTGAACACACATACCAAGTATAAGCTCAATTGACATTTGCCCTATCATGTTGGCGGTTACAAAGTTTTCAGTGTTTGACCTCTGTTGACCTTTGACCTCAACCAAATGCAGTAGAGATGATGTACTAACTATGACGAACACACATACCAAGTATGAGCTCAATTGATGTTTTCTCTATCGAGTTGGCGGTCACAAAGTTTTTGGTGTTTGGCCTCTGTTGTCCTCAGATAACCTTTGACCCAAACCAAAAGCAATGGGGACAATGTACTAGTTATGATGATCACACATACCAAGTATGAACTCAATTGAAGTTTTCCCGATCAAGTTATTGTGGTTAAAAGGATTTCAGTGTTTGACCTCTGTTGACCTCGGATGACCTTTAACCTCCACTAAAATCAACACGGATCAAGTACTGATTATGGTGAAAACACATACCAAGTATGAGCTCAATTGAAGTTTGCCCTATCAAGTTATGGTGTTTACAAGGATTTCACAGTGTTTAACCTCAGTTAACCTCAGATGACCTTTGACCTATACCGAGAACAATAGGGATCATGTACTCACTATGAGGGACATACATACCAAGTATGAGCTTAATTGAAGTTTTCCTTATCAAGTTATGGTGTTTACAAGGTTTTCAGTGTTTGACCTCTGTTGACCTCAGCTGACTTTTGACCTCCACCACAAACATTAGGGACCATGTACTCACAATGGGTAATCCACCACCCAAGTATCAAAAAGATCCGACCTTGCATCGTTCAGTTATCGTGTTTACAAACTTTGCCACATACACACATACATACATGCGTGACTGCATAGATTCCTTTTGCCTCTGGCAAGGAATCAAAAAGTAATGGGAGCAAATAAAGGGTTTTAACATTTTATAAACACATTTGTTGGAATTTGATCAGCACAAGACCAGATAAGTACTAACTTGTTCCTCAGTTATACATTCCGAGGTGGAGTAAAGCATGGAGTACCAGGGCATGTGCTCTCGGCCTCCCACATATCTGAGGTTCTCACATTACATAACGCTGCCTTATAAAGATTGGCGACACCAGTACGGGCATCTCAGTGGTGGAACTAGGAGGATTCTTACAACAACAAAAAGTAAATTTTTCAGATGCATTTACATTTTCTTATTCCTGCATGGCCATGTTTACAACATATACGTTCACTGATGTCCAAATGAAGCACAACACATGCTAGAGCAGATTTAACTATTGGGGATAGGATATGCCTGGAGAGGGGGGAGGAGGTTCTAGCAATATGGAGGGATGTGACAAATACAATTTCTTATATTACTCTTTCATTTTCAAAACTATCCTCTTATCCAGGGTTGTAGCTACAGAAAAGTTAGTGCCGGCTAATTTCACCAGGCAAATAAGTGGCACTTCAGAAAGAACCCGGATTTTTTGGGGCCATGGTGGGGATTCGCGGGCTCTCCAGAACCAAATATTGTAGTTTAGAGTCTTTTACTATTTTTTTCTTCTCACTCTACATACTTGTTCGAGGGATTTAAACAGTACTGCTGCCATTTTGGAGTCCCGGTCGGCAGGGTGTTATTTGGCCAATTTTGGCGCCTAGTGCCGGCAGTGCCGACCGGTGCCGACTGGCGTGGCTACATCCCTGCTCTTATCACTTCTTTTTTTGGGAGGGGGGGTGGCAGAATTTTGGGAGCATGTACTCCCCAGCTGTGTGGGGAACCCTCCCCCTCCCGGCTCTGCCAGTGCTATATTACAGGAGTGACAGAAGCAGCTGCAGTGTACATTGTTATTAACAACCAACAGGATATCTTCATTGACCACTGTATTAGAGTACAAAGGCTTGTGTTTGTTCCCTGTTGGAGGCAATTTTGGCACAATTATGGTCATTGTTAACTCGCATGCTGACAGCCCCAACCCCATCCGAGGATCAAAGCTCTTCTTCATCATCCATGAATTTCCCCAACCAGTCCTCCCCTGATTCCTCTGCAGACTCACCACCATCCCCCTGAGATTCAAAGAGCTTTGCATAATGGATGTTCTCTTTTTGTGGAAAGAAGTGCATAGCTAAACAGGAAATTCCTCCCCAGATCAAAGCAAGGACCCCAAAAATGACAAATACAAACTTGAAACCGATAACGCCCCCAAGTGAACCAGCAGAGATGTATCCTACAACCGATCCAATGGCGTAAAAGACCTCTAAATGTTTGAACATATGAAAATACAGGCCTGGAGGTGCGGTTTGTTCTAAGGAATCCGACGCAGTCTTCCAGAAGAGAGTGAGGACCAAACCACTCATTACACCTATTAGCAATGTCATCCACGAATTCCATATGACAGCAATGTATAAATATGTAATCGCTAAACACCAGAAGTTCAATCCGAAAACCCAAACATGACCCAGCTTCCGCAGCAGCCAGACGCTCCTCTCACAGATGGCACACTGAGAGATAGATTCCACTAATAGAAAGAAGCCCATTGAGAATTCTGTTCCGCCAAGGTCTTGTAGGTGCCAAAATAGGAACCCGCTAGAAGCTGAAGTTAGAATACCCAGAATAAGGGAATTGGTTACGAGGAGAATGTGATGGATATCAGAAAACAGGAAACTGAGAGCTTTAGTGGCCCTGTTCGTTGAATGGAGTAGAGAGTGGGGCTCGAATAGGGGTAGGAAAACAGATACTGCAAAGGTCATGAGCAAAATAACGACCGAACACGCAAACTGGATAACCATTGAGCTTCTGTTGCCGAGGATGATGCACGGTGCCTGGTCCACGGCGCCCGAGATCACGACAGCCGACACGCCGCCGCAAATGGTCCACACTGACATGGCTATCGGGAAGAGGTTGAAGTTATCGTTGTTGTCTAGGTGATAGTACAGGGAAACTCTTACAAGTTGAAATCCACTTGCAGCAAATAACTCCCCCAGCACAATCACCATCATTACAGTTATAAACAATAAACCTTTAGAATCTTCTTGATGATCATCAACTACAACAGTTGTTGGTTCGATTCCAGAAAATAAATCAGTCTTATTTGGATAGTTTTCCCATTTGTGACCATTGAGAGCATCCGATGCTCCTTGTAAGTTCACCAAAGTTGGAGTTACTTCACTAACAGCTGTTGAAGTGGTGACTTTTTGACCCTGATATTGTGGAGTGGTGTAATTGTTCAACGCCCCCTTTGGCATGTCGGCACAATACTCCAGGAGATATTCCGAGGAAATGGGCAAAATGAGTGAAAACCCAACGCGGAGGATGATGCCAGCCAAGATCGATAACAGGACCAGTAATTTTTGCTTTCCAAACTTTCTGGAGAAGTAGCGCCAAATTGGTCCACATAGAGTCGCAACGGATACCTTTATGCCAAGGAGAACACCAATGTAGGACGACGAGAGGCCCAGCTGTCGGAAGTAGATGGTCAGGAAGGGGACGAAACAACCCTCTGCGGCAGCATGCAAGGCCATGAATGCAATGCTCCATCTGGTCAAGGGCGAGTACTCCTGCTGGCCGAGGTTCATCATGTTGACGGAAAAAAGTTGATTTCAAATGTGGAAAATGGAGCCATTTTTCTGTTAGGGAACAAAACATAGCAACACAGAGTTAGTTTAGTTTGCATGGTACTTGTAGAATGTCATGCTCTCTACAGACTGACTTGTGTTTATTTTGAAAACAACAATATACATGTATACAGTATACATGTAGGCTATAGTCATATAAATGGGCATCGATTCATTTTCAGAAGTGAGAAGGGGATGACCACATTTTTCAAAAATAGCACCAAGGGTGTAGAATAGATCATCCATGTAGATAAGTAAACATCGACCTCAGATGACTTTTGATGTGGCATTTGACCTCATTACCATATGAAGGTACCGACGTTGCCCCCATGATCCAAGTTTGATTGCAATTGGACGGTTTGGACCTCAATTTTTCAAATGAGACCAACTTACATGCTACTTTACAATTGAACCACATATGACCTTTGACGTTCGTATGTGACCTTTGACCTCATTATTGTATGAAAGTACCTATGTTGCACAGTGATCTAAGTTTGGTTGCAATCGATGTTTGCGTGGAAAAGATATGAACAAAACAAAAAGCATGTACTAAAAGTTTGACATACACACAAACACAGACGAATGATGTAGCCATAACTTCACTCCTACGGACGACCTAGAAATGTACTGTGTGAAAATTGCAAGTCAATGAGAGCATACTCAAAAGGTGAGTGTGTACCTCTCAAACTGATGCCCATACCATTATTGGGAGAAATTACAACATCATTGCCGGGAGTCCAATGTCTTTATACCGTTACCTACAGTGGGCGAAAAACATTTGACCATTACCTAATCCACAAACTAAATATCTGGTGAGATGGGAAGTGGTGGTGTTGGGAACATGGGTGGGGTATGGTGTGGTTATGCCTAGGACCTGGGTGTACCCCATGCCCTGTGCCATGCCACTTTCCAAAAGGGCCTTAAATGCTATACCAAGCACTGACCTTCTCTTTCAATCAACCGTCCTAAAACATTTTTCGATGCATTGTTCAATGCGTTGCTCTGCATCAGGAATCTTCAGGCAGCCGATGTTCATAGCATCCAACAGTAACTACTGATAACGGTTGATATGGACATCGGGTGCTTCAGGATCACAATGGCGCATATCACACAGTGTCAATGTCCATGGGACTCATCCCACTAATGTACAACTGGCACTTGCAGCATAAGTGCAAAGTGTCAATGTTTTACTATATAGTAAATTTACTAGATCTATTTGCAGACACTTTTGCACCAGACTATTTCTGCTCCAAGCTTGGGACTTCAAAAAAGTTAAAAACAGAACCAGCGGGGCACATTCATTCCACTTCAAGTGACAAGGGAAATCTTTTCACAAGTTTTGACAAAGTTTCCTTCTGTTAAATGTTGCCTTTTTTGTGAAATGTCCCCTCAAATGAATCTCCTCTCAAGGCTGAAATATGCTCCCCAGATTGAAATTACTTCTTCCCCTACAAACAGAGGTTCGGTTTTTGACAGTCAAAAGCTTAATTTTCATTGTGACAGTGTCAAAAACGGGTTTAAAACCTGTTGAAAAAACGTTGAAAAGTGTTGGAAACTGTCCAAAAGGTGTCAAAAACTATTGAAGAAGATGGATCTGGTAGTGGTATTCATTACTTGGTCACTATGTCATTTGCAGTTGTACATTGATGGAATTCCAGTATTTCTGCCAAAGGATTCCAATGGTCATTTTACACTAGTTAACATTATTACCCAGTATTGGAAAGCTGGTGATTCACCATGATCAATTTTCAATATGTAAGCTCATTACTAGAGAATCACTGCACATGTTCCACTAGCAAGAAACTAAACCAGAAGGTTCTTTACTCTGGTGCAATTCTACATGTACAGTCAGGGTACATGCTCATTGTAAATGATCTAATGTAGTGATACCCAGTAAAGTTTCTTTTTAGCTGCAGGCGGATAGCAGCTCTACAAATCATTGTGTACTGTATCTCTGTTAAATTTGTTAGAAACAAACGTAGCCAAACTGCCTGTGCTATTACACGATAAACACTGAACTACCTGAAATTCGGGAAATGACACAATTTCGGGAAATACTGAGAACAAGCAAATGAATTCAAATTCACAAAGTTGGCTACATAAACAACAGTAAATTATTTGATGCCAAACTAGCAGCATTACTACGCAATAAACTGGAGAGTAATCAGTCCGTCCCTTGGCCCACAGCTTCTGAGATTTATTCAAGCTTGCTTGCCACAAAAGTTCATTTATAGGTTCCGCAATCCGTGTACATAATTCTGATTTTAAGAGATAGATATAGAGTCCTTCTTACCCATCTTATATGTCTATACATAATGTTTCATTATTCTTATTATTGTACTGTGCTTTTGTTTTTTATCAGATTTATATGTTGTTTTACTGTTATATTGTGTATATATGTTGGGTATTTTATGTCAACTTTTTAACCGAATTGTACAATTTCCTTATTGGATTCAATAAAGTTTACTTACTTACTTACTAGTTGTGAGGGGAATGTTGCATCGCGAAGTGTGAACAGCTTTGCAACTAGTCATAAGCCGTCGCGCGACTCGGTCACAGAAGAACAAACAGGCTACCGAGTAGTATCCCAAAGTTTTTAAGTACGGAGTCACCCATTCAGTGAATTGTAAGCAACTTGATTTGCTCGCGGTGGGGAACATTCTCACAATCTCCCAACGTGACGAGACGGTCACGTCGCCTAATGTTAACTTGCCTTAATAATGCAAAGCAGTAACTCAATTCCACTACAGTGTGCTATAGTCTTCATTTAGTTGTGAACTTTGTTACTTGAATTGATATGGCATGGTATTCCCTCATCTACTACCTAATGATACACAACCACATTGTTACATCAGAGACGTGTAAAAGTTGCCTCTCTGAAGGAGAGGGAAGGAACACGACGAACCCAAAATATTATCCCGTTATTCCTCTCTGATGAGGGAGGAAGGAAGGGACAGTACGAGCACAAACAAATTTATCCTCTGAATCAATCCCATTATTCTCACCTTGATACCCCAACCAACAGATCTTTATCATGTTTTGCTGGTTCCCACCACTCCGGTAGCTCAACGCTCTTCTGACATAGATGCAGCCTCTCTTCTAGCTCAGGGTGAGGCAGGACCTCTGTCCTCACTTTGAGGAGCAGGTCTATTCTTTGAAGGCACTTGCTGGCCCGCTCCTCTGAGATGTGCTCTATCTGAAAGTCTAATGATGGCATCTCAGCTGAAAAATAGATGAAGGAAGAAAACTGAGCAATTGTTAAGGAGCAGGTATATTCTTTATAGGCGCTTGCTGGCCCGCTCCTCTGAGATGTGCTCCATTTGAAAGTCCAATGGTTGCAACGCAGCTGAAAAATAGGACATTTTGTATATTCTTTGCATATCTATGTTCAATTCAAAGTCACCAATTGCTCATTTGGAGCAGATGAATCTATGTTTCTGCATTTATTGACCAATTTGAAGCAAAATTCTGGGTTTGGGACATGTCCGACATGAACATTTTCTGTTGCACGAAATGGAAGTTTTACCATATGTTTCTCTAGTTAGTTCATAAAGTTCCTTCATGAAAGTTTCTTTGCATAAACGGCACCATTTTCGAATGAATCGGCATAAAACTGTTCGTCTTGTCGCTGAACTGTTTTTTTACCAGATCATGATCACACCATATTAGTCCACTATAGCCGACTCCACATTACGGCATGTTTTAACAACCTTTATTTTGAAAGGTGAAGATACCAACATTGCTTGTATGATAGATATATGGTATTTGGCACATTTTTCATAAATATCTCTCTCACCTCACACATCATCATCATCCAGATTTCTGTCCGAGATTATATCACAAAATGTGAGTCAGGACGTTTCATGGCCATCTTGATCTTTCCTCTCCAGTTTACACGAGTCAAAGTAATCAGTAGGGAACATGTCCCACTCAGCTAGGCCTCTTCCAACGCTACCAGCGACATTCATTTGAGTGCAAGTTTTGATCGGTCCCCGACTCCTTCCCACATGACCGAACCAACGAAGACGACTGCGGTGCAACATTGATTCCATGCTTGGGAGACAGTCTTTCATGAAACACAATCAATCCAATCCTTTCCTTCACACCAACTCCACACATCCATCTCAGCATAGATCGTTCACATCTAGCTCGGGTGATAGTAGCAGCTGCACATCCTCCACCAGCATCAACCGTATCGCCCAAATAACAAACAGAGGACACCACAGCAAGCTGTTGGCCCTCAACGATGATAAGGTCAGTGGGTGCATTGTCAATAGGCCTGGCAGTTCCAAGGCATCTGCTGCATGGAAAATTTGGGTCCTCGGTTATTCTGCCAATGATGTTGGAGCATTTCTTATGTCAGTGCGAGCAACCATAGCAGAAGATTTTCCTGCCAACACCTTTACGACAGACCCGGCAAGGAAATCTTTCATGGGGGTTAAATCAGGACCACTGAACATCACCATTGTTTTCTTCCTTCATATTTACTTCTAGTCCCCTGCTCTCCAGCTCCAACTTCCAAATCCTCAATCTTTCAACAAGTCCTTCCACACTCTCAGCAGCAATCACAAGGTCATCTGCGTAAAGCAGCTCATGTGGGCAACCAACACGAAAAGTCTCTGACAGAGCCTCCAATACAATAATAAACAATAAAGGACTGAGAACAGAACCTTGATGCACACCAACTTTTACACTAAAGGAGTCACTGTACGAGTCGTTGATCCTTACTTTGCTAGTATAGTATCTTTATACATAGTTTGCAACAGTTTGACAATCCACTCTTCAAGACCCAACTTTCTCATAGCCCACCACAGAACTTTTCGGGGTACACGATCAAAGGCCTTTTCAAGATCCACGAAGCCCAAGTATAGATTTTGCTTCTTTGCAAGATGCTTCTCCTGAAGTTGGCGCAGGACGAAAATGGCATTAGTAGTGCCCCGTCCAGGCATAAATCAAATTGCATATCATCTATGTCAATACAGTCACGTATGATCTTCTCAAGGATCGTTTCAAAGACCTTCATCACATGATCAAGTAATAGCCCCTTGTATTTGCCTCTTTCCAAAGCGTCACCTTTCCCTTTGTACAGACTAATGATGTAACTCTCTCCCGACTCCCGGGGCATTTGGCCTTCTGTTATGATGGTGTTCACTAATTTAGCCACAGCAGCAGAGCTTACACCAATTGATGCTTTTAGCATTTCCCCAACACCTGAAGGGCCGGCAGCTTTAGCTGATTTCATCTTGCAGATAGCACGTCTAGCCATTTCCTCTGTCACCCAG
>JAODUJ010206568.1:0-10578 GCA_027564615.1 Psolus chitonoides
TGACCCAGGGCTAAATGGCCCCTGCTTATTTTGCTTGCAAGCATTCAGTTCTCAAAACCTACAGTATTGTAATTGAATTTGCTGAACTATTTAACAAACTCCCTCTCAGGAGCCAAATGCTGAGATCTGTAAATTGTGATCCTAGGTTTGCAATTGTTGTGCAGTTTAATTTTCTGGAAGAATACAGTTCACTTCAAAACGAGGTTCATGTCAAAAACTCAAAATTAGAAAGCAGCTTCCTCAAAACATAGCCCATTGTACAAATCAATTGTAAGAGAGGCTATTAAGCATCTGAACAGGGTGCATCATTGGATGGATCAGGATCATGGAGAAAAAAACCTTTTGGGTATGGTAAGTCGAAATTATTTGCAAACTGATATTTTATGTGCAGTGAAATACACTGACCACCAAATTCCCATTTCCTGGTCATATGAATAACTGAAGCATTTCTTATGTGGAGGAATGATAATTTTGACACACCATGTCCATGATACACTACAGATGAGCCAGTGTTCTCCACAGGTTTTCAAAAGAGGGGGGAGACGATTACACGCTGAGCATGTGTGGGATCCTGAAGTGATCTCCGGTGGAGGACGTTGAGAGGAGGGGTGTCCTCTGGATGGGTGCAGATTACAACACAAGCTCCAAATCTCCCAACTATATGATTATTGGGGATGGAATCAGGGTTATAGGAAAGTTAGTGCAGGCTAATATCACCAAGCAAGTGAGTGGCACTTCAGAGGAACCCAGGATTGTTGGGCCACTGCAGGCTCTCCAGAACCAAATATTGTAGTAAGTTTTAAAAGTACAGTCTTTTGTTGGTTTTTAAAAAGCCGAATTTAAGCAGTGTTGCTGCTAATGTCTATCCTAAAATTTAAGACCGGCCTGTGCATGGGGCTTTATTTTACGCTCAGCTCCGAACAGAGTAAGAAGGCGTGATGGTGTGAGAGCGATTGCTGCAAGAGTAAGGTGAATCCGGCCACCCCCGTTATCGCGGATAAAACCGGATCAAAACTGGCTGATGATGATGATTGCAGGACATTGCCACGGGTACTTATCTTGTATGTAGAGCTCTCTAGCTCTGTTCCAGTGAGTGACAGTGAACGGCTTGAACATACTACTAGCGGGAGGACCTCCATAACTAGGCCAAGTTCGCTACAATTACTGTTAGTGTTAGGTAATAGAGCTTATAGCAGAGTAATCTTAAGTATATGGATTCTGTGAGTCAGGCTGAATTCATTTCTAGCTTGTATTTTCAACTTACTTTAGGCTACTTATCTAACTTTAGTTTTTAGGCTTAACTTACTAGTTGACACCAGATCATTGTCATTGGTACGAATTCTGCGAAAGTAATACAACTTAACCACTCTACTGTTTATTTGTCAACATAGCAATACAAATTTATTGTTCATCAGTACCTCAAAGTTCAAATTGGGCCTGTATGCAAACTAAAAAAGGATGACAACATCAAATCTATTGGCCAAAAAAAACAAACTTAAATCATAGGTCTTTTCAGAGATTTCTTAATTTTCTATTTCTCCTTAGTCTGTCTTCAAAAAGTTTGTATTTCAAGCAAAAGCAACACTCTATTAAACATGACTCTAGCATAACTGTTACTAACATTGAATTCAATAAAAAAAATGCAAGTAGTCTAATAAGGCCTTTGGCCTGTAGCTGACATTTATATGTTCCTGCCCTTGTGCCCTAGCCTAGTCCTGACATATCTTGGGCCTTTCATAGCCTATACACTATACTAACAGTATCACAAAGGCCTAATGTTACACTGGTGGTACAGACAATGAGCTGTATCATTTTAATAAAATTGCGTTCTGTGATAATCTTCTTGACTGAATTACTTGGCCTCAGAGAGACAGAGACATGTTGGCCCAAGTGTGGCTGACAAGACATAGCGATTTAATAGGCCTAGCAGATCGAATTTGGCCCGAAAGGCAGGCCCATTCATATTACTGGTACAGCATGAGTGGACTATAGTGCCTATGCATTTGCTATTTTCTTAGGATCTCTTACTCTTAGGCCTACAAAAACTATTTACTCTGCAGCCTACTTATAATTTTTATAGAGGGTAAATATTGCGAACCATATGTAGGGATGAGGGGAGAGGGTTGAGAATTTTTGGAATTAATTCTGTAGATGATTTAATTTTGAGGATCCAGAAAAGTGTGTCCACTCTCCACCTCATTATTGAGGTAACACTGTGGTAATTATTTACCGTATTGTTCTTACAATTGGCAGCATTTACACCAATGGGAAGGGCTGACCCTCACCGAGTTTCATCTGCAGTGACTTGATTGGTATTGATTTTTAAAAACTTTCTGATAATTCCAAGTTACTTTAGCCTACTATTCAAAGACATCGATTTCCACCTTCTGCCCAAAATAACAATGCAGGCGTATCAATTGTAGAACCGGTGAAAAGATACTCATGACACATGTACAGCTTAAAGTGGTAGGCCTATTGATTTTTTCCTAATGAATAGCTCACTTCCTTAGTAACACAGAGACCCTAATCACAAGTCAATTACAAAACCTATGTATTCATAAGCGTGTACCAATGAGATAGCTCTCCCCCCTCTCTCTCTCTCTCTCTCTCTCTCTCTCTTCACAATCAGGAGTATTTAGCAGTTAATATAGATTAACATTTATTTGCCTTGTTTGGATGGTCATATAAACTGTCAGAAAAGTTTTAGAATGTAGTATTGATTTGTTTCCAGTTAATATTGAATACAAACAATAAATTTGGCAACAAACATGAACTGGCATTTAGGTGCATAGGTGTGGATAATCCTTGTGCCAAACTGAATAAGTTTAGCAAAGGGACTGTGCTTTGCATGGAGGGACAGTATGAATTTTGTTGAGAACTAATAATGACATTGTTTGACCATTCAGGCACTGCAAGTGCTAGATTAGTGTTGCATCACTGAACTCTGGAATAGTTTATTTGAGTGAGAGTGGTAACTATTATTGTATTCATTTGTAAAGAACAATAACCATTAGATTTGTGGAGGACAACTCATTTGTGAAGAATAATAGTTGGTAGCGCAGTGTAGTGGTATAATAAGTGAGCGCTTACACCGCGGAGTCCCGGGTTCAGACCCACCTTGAGCCTGGCTCGTCAAAAGCTGTTCTGCAGTGTTGATGGTGTCGCAATTTCTGATTTAGTCCAAGAGCTGTACTACAATTGTTGATTTCATAGTAGTGGAAGCAATTCATTCGCGGAAGATAGGCTTATTGGTTGGGTTTGGCTCAGCCGCCCTGCAGTGGTGACGGCATGCTGCTACCACCTCTCTCAGCATTTAGGAAAGTGGCTAAAGGCTGAGAGTTTCGAATGAGGACGTAAAATGGCGGTCCCGGGAGTAGGATGGGATTGAAATAGTCAGACGCCTGCCTCGTTACGCTCTGAACACTGTTCGAAAAGAGAAGGCGAGCTATCGCCGGATGTTAATCCATGATCACACTTGGCTTCCTCGATGATCTTCAATGGCTTCCTGAACCCGTAGATAACTAAACTAAAGCGGTGTATATTGACCCTAACTTTGTGACACATAAGTTGGTGTAATCATGCTAAACAAGAGGAACTTATTCACCCATGTTATGCCAAAAACATTGTTTCCATCATGATATTTAGGTTTTACACATCCCATTATTTTGAGGCAATTCACATACATCGAAGTAGGAATCGGAATCAGACCCGGCTAGGAATTGGGTCAACTGGAATTGGAATTGGCCCGGAATGGGATCCTCTGAAATTGGCTCGCAATTGGGATGTACTGGAATCGTAATTGGCCCGGAAATGGAGTCCTCTGGAATTGGACATGGCTCGGAATGGGTTAGGCGGAATCGAACACAGCCCTGCACTAAACACTGTATCGCACTGTTCGTACAACAAAGTGTGATCATGCTAGTAGTAGATCATCCAGAGCGCAAAGCGGGCCAACATTTCAGGGTATTGCAGAATCATTACACCCCTGAACGTGCCGCATGCCGAAGGTGGACGATGGGGATCGTGAAATTCTAATCCTGGTCGGTAATTCGAGGTTTTGTTTTCGAGTTAGCTGCAAAACAGCAAGCTGAATACGGAAGTCAAACCATCACATTTGGCCTACCGTATGGCTCATTTGGAGATGTCAAGAAGGTGAGAATGGCAACGTAACGAGAGCGCGCGAAGCGAGCAAAACTGTTAGTATCATATATGTGTTCGGCCGGTTTTAAACGGCAGCTTCGGCACAAGTGTGCGAAGGGTAATTGGTCATTTTGAGTACACCATATGGGCCATAGGCCTAATATATAGTGCATGTCGCGGTCAGCTCTTGACATGACATGACTTGTTGACTTCAGTTTATCTCGATTTTATGAAAACTAATTTGATAGCCCAGTATAAATTTAGTATCTCATTTTTTCCTCAAACGCCTGCCTGCCGCCCCTAGCGTTTACCGCCCCTTGAGTTGTGAAAACGCCCCCCCCCCCGGGGGCGGTACCGCCCCGTGGAAAACCGCTGCTCCAGTACATTACTGAAAACTTCAGTTTTGTGTAGAGGGGAAGATTTGAATAGTGACCAACTATTTGGTGAGGAAACAGATAAGATTGAAACTAGGTAGTTTTGTAAGAAGAAGCAAAGTGAAGTCAAATATATACATGCATACATAGAAAGACTAAGAATCAACAGATCAGATCAGGAGCGGATCCAGGAATTTGAGCAAAAGGGGGTCTGCTGTTGAAAGGGAAATTAAATATCCATTATCTAAGCGGAGCGCGACCACCGGTTCGCGCGGAGCGAACTTTTGGTTTGGCTAAAAATGCCTCCAGGATTGCAGGAAATGGCACTTCCCAGGCTGTTAGATTTTAGATGTTATGTGCACAAATCAACATTTTTTTAGCAGGGTGGGGTCCGGACCCCATCGACCACCCCCCTGGATCCGCGCCTGCAGATATAATGTGGCAGTGAGCAACAGATATGAAGTATTAAAAACAGATGAGGAAGAAGAAAATTACAGGAAATTGGAAAACGCGTACCTAAAAAGTGCTGAAGAGGTACTGGGATTCGTGAAACGTGAACATATCAGTGATGTAGGTTTCGAAACCGGTCTCAGTCTCTCGAGATCAGTTTTCGCCGGCTTTGATCTTGGTCTCGACACCCTGTGGTCTCGAACTTAGTTTTGTTCTCGGATCCTTCAGGAGTTCAGGTCTCGAAAAAGTTGCCGGGCTCGGACCGAGACCAGCAAATTTATTCCATTACGTTTCTCATTAGGCTACATGGTTTATTAGGTAAATATACTTGATAATAATAGCAAGTGTTTTCATTTATCAATTTACATGTGTATAGAAGTCTATGATCCAATTCCACTGTGTCTGATCACTAACAAGTTGACGCTAATAGACGTTTGCGCATGCAAAACATAGGTGTCGTTATTTTTAGTGGGATAGCAAAGACAGACTTCGGTGATGTAGGTCTCGACACCAGTTGTCGAGACCAGTTTCACCTGCCTCGGTCTCTGCTTCGGTCTCGACCCCATGTGGTCTCGGTCTCGGTCTCGAACCCTCTGTTCTAGGTCTCGGCCTCGGTCTCGGACTTGCTGGTCTCGACTACAACACTAGAAAATAAACCATGGTATCAGGCGGAGACGTACAGAAAATTGGATAAGAGGAAGGAGATAAAGCAGAAAAGAGAGAGTACAAGATTAAAAAAGTTCCGAAGAGAATATCGTGAAAAAGACAAAGAAGTTTAAAACTGTGCAAAAAAGAATGAAAGAAAATGAATAGACGATTTATCAGACAATGCTGAACCTGCAACAGAAAACGGGAGACTGAAAGAACTTTACATGATAACCAAGAATTGACCAATAGCAGAAATAATGAAATTGCAGCCATTAAGATTAGGCAGGATGAGATCAATAAAGGAGTTAATACCAGGAGTGAAGGTGGAAAGATCACGTTAGTAGTGTTTAAAACAGATAACCCACAGAACCGAATAACTGAAGAACGGAAAATAGTTTCATTTAGAAGAATGGGTGGAAATAGACGATTGAAAGCAATTGAGCAATTGAAGCAATTGAAATCAAAGAGTCACTACAGGCACTGAGTAATAAAAAGGAATAGACCTAAATACATGCGGAGGTGTAGAGGTTCAGTAGTATATGGGTTTAGGAATCGCTCATCGAGGAACCCTGAAGCTATGTGATCATGCATGTACACCGGCGAAGGCTCGCCTTCTCTTCTCGAAAAGTGTTCAGAGAATATCGAGGCAGGCGTGCAAATTTTACAAACCCATCTTGTTCCCGGGACCTCCATTTAACGTCCCCATCTGACGGAGTTGAGTGAAACTCTCAGCCACTTCCTAAATGAGAGAAGTGGTTGCAACCTGTCCGTCACCACGAAGGTAATTGCGTCCCATACACTGCAATGGCCACCAAAGTGATATTGAATAACAGTTTGATGTTTACAATATACTGAAGATGTTTTTAAGATATTGAATCGGATTTTTTTATCCAACCTCAGTGAAATGTGAGAAACTTCAATTGAAGGGCACTTTATTACAACCACTAATGTAGAAAACCACAGCTAATAGAGTATCAACCGTTTTTCTACATTAGCCGGCGCTATTAGTGTTACAACTATTAGAGACATTAGCTGGGAGGCAATTTTCGTGACTACATTAGCTTTTGACCGTGTTACATTAGCTGGGGGTCGATGTTCGTGATCACATTAGATGTTGGTTGTTCTACATTAGCTGGTACCGTTTTTACTGCATAGGCTGTTAGTTGTTCTACTTCAGCGGGCCTTTTACTACATAAGCGGTGGAGTGTGCTACTTTAACGGTTGTTACTACGTTAGCTGTTGTCTTCTACATAGCGGTTGTAACACGCTTTTCTCAAATAGTACATACATTGACAATTTCAGTCATGAAATATGCCAATGAAAAGTGTTTGAAGTTTTTTAGTGTTTTCTTAGTATTTTCAAAGAGGCTGAATCTGTTTTGTTTCGTCCAACCTCGGAATATCGGGAACTCTGTATAGAGGGCGCTTTCCTGCAAAATGCCTGAATAATTATATACAAAATCACACTGTATATATCTAAAAAAGGTACACAGATGTTTCCTCCGTCTTTAAAAGTACCGGAAAACATCATCGAACCTTTTTCGCGTGAAACCGAGAGCGGGACTCTTCTTTTGCCTCTACAAATGGAGCTGTGAAACCAGAAAACCAACTGTTCAAAAGCTCATATCGAATTATTTGCACAATGTATTTATAAAATCACCCACAATGATCCACAGATGACTTTTTACTCGAAATTCCTCAACACCCATAATGAAGCACAACCAAAGTAACATTATGACAAATCCTCAACACTGTACTCATAGAATCTTTAGGAGAATAAGTTTTTTAGTATTTTCATAATAACATGCCTCAATGACCCACAGATGATCGTTGGCCCAAAATTTATGAACACTCTAAAGGACGCACTACCAGCATATTATTATGACTAACACTGAACACTGTGCCATAGAATCTGTAGGAGAAACATTTTTAGTGTTTTCATAAAATGACCCAAATTCACTATTAAATGACCGTTGATCTCAAATTCCTGAACACTACCCAAGTTTAATTATAACAAACCCTCAACACTGTACCATTAAATCTGCAGAAGAAGCATTTGGAAATTTTTCATAAAATGATCCAAATTCACTATTAAATGACCGTTGATCTCAACTTCATGAACAACCCATAGGAAGCACTACCCAAATCTAATTATAACAAACCCTCAACACTGTACCATTTTATCTGCAGAAGAAGCATTTGAAGAGTTTTCATAAAATGACCCAACATGACCCCTAGATGACCGTTGACCTCAAATTCCTGAACACCCCAAAATGAGAATACCCGAGTGACCAAGTCTAGTCATGACAAATCCTCAACACTGTACCATTACATTTGTAGAAGAAGCATTTTGAGTGTTGTCAAAAATCATTATCCCAAATGACCATTAGATGACTGTTGAAATTCATTAACACCCCAAATAAAGCACTTACCCAAGTGTAAATAAATGACAAACCCTCAACTCTATACTATTAACTTTGCAGGAGAAGAAGCATTTTGAGTGTTCTCGTAAAATTACCCCAAATGACCACTAGATGACCATTGACCTCAAATTCCTGAAGGAAGCATTTCCCAAGTATAATTATGACGAACTCTCAACACTGTGCCATTAAATTTATATAAAAAGAATTATTTTGGGTGTTTCCATAAGATGATCCAAACTGACCACTAGATGACCGTTGACCTCAAATCACTGAACACCACTGATGACCCATCACCCAACGATCATTGTATCAAAGTTTCGTTAAAATCCGTTAAAACGTGTATATATGTATGACACAACTTTGCCCTCAACTGACCACTAGAAGATCCTGGACCCCAAATGACCTTAGATGACTGTTGACCTCAAAATCCTGAACACTGCAAAGAGAAGACTACTTAAATCTAATCAACACAAACCCTCAACAATGTACCATCAGAACTGTAAGAGAAGAAGCATTTTGGCCGTTTTCATAAGATGACCCCAACCGACCACTAGATGACCGTTGACCTCAAATCTCTGAACACCACTGACGACCAATGATCATTGTATGAAAGTTTCGTTAAAATCCGTTGAAGCGTGTACGTATGACACAACTTTGACCCTCAACTGACCACTGATCATGGACTCCGAATGACCCCTGGATGACCGTTGACCTCAAAATCCTGAAATCTGTTTGAGAAGAAGCATTTTGCGTGTAGTCATAACATGACCCCTAACTAACTGACCACTAGATGACCGTTGACCCCCAAATCTCACCCAATGATCATTGTGTTCAAGTTTTTTTCCTAAAAATCCGACATACTATGGGAACAATTGTGTACAGATAGAGTGAGTGAGTTAGTGAGTGAGTGATAGACGCAGCAGTATCACAATAGCTCAACCAGCATGTATATGTTGGTATGAGCTAACGAAATAAAAAATGACTAGCGATTACATAATGATAAAAAACACCAGTGTTTTTAAAGTCACATTTTCTTGAGCATTTCACATTTATGGTAGCTGGCTGCAGCAAAGTTTTCGGGCACTTCTTGCGCACTGGTTATGTTGTTGTTGGGGCAGTCCTTTGGCAATGGTTGCTGATAATCGCGAACGTGCTTCTTCAGTTTTTCAAGCATTCTTGTCACAAGATATAATGAAGGCACCACCAATCATATTTCGGTCATAAAATGGTTGTATAGTACGTGTATTCATATAGGGGGTTGGAATGAGGTGTATGCCTATCTGAACATTTGTTCCCAATTAAAAGCGTGTTAAAACACCTAAACATATGTGGTTGCAAGGTCTCTGTCACTGTCATAATTATGCTTACATCTAGATGCATATTATTAAACATTTTTGGCGTGTCTTACTGTTCATTTATTTCCATGTCTGCCCTTAACCACCCTGTCCTAAGTGTACGGTCACCCTGTGCAATGTGGTAACAACTTACGATCCGCATTGTGCATACTAGCAAATCGATTGTGTTTTATGAGAAATAGTACAAACAATTATATTTTCGCAGGCACTGACTCTAATGCTCTGATATCTTTCGAGCATTTCCCACGAAAAATTCACGCTCGCTGCACTACTTTTTTGGTATTGGCATATTTCGCATGTATGGTAGTCGGTTAATCGCGCGCACTAGCTGCCGTGATGCTGCCATAATTTGGTAGCGCATTTGGCATGCATGATAGCTGGCTTTATTTCCTATGCATTGGCTATGTTACTGGAGCAGCTTTTTGCGCATTTTGGTTGCATCGTAGCCGAAAGTTAGGATTTCATTTCCTGCGCTTTGCGCCGGTTCTTTATCACTTTTCTTTTTACGCATTCTTGATAAACACAATTTATATGACATCAGCATCTTGGCTCCAACATGACCTCTCTACGTGTTCTAATGTAGGCTATCACCTTGAATGTACGCCATTTTCCCCGCGTTCCGCCTTTACAATAGGTATATCGACGCCGTCGATAAAAAAATGAGGAATATTTGCCCTCTTGGACCGATACCTGTGGATACGCGACTGGTCGTGCGTCGGTTCGGACTAGTAACACCATTGGATCCGACCACGAAACCATGATTTGCTCTTCAAGTTTATTAAACGTTTATATACTTGCTTGACGGTTGAGTTTTCGACAGAAGTCATTTAAATAGAATAATATCCTTTTTGTTGTTTATTGTATAACCTAAAGGCACATCTCCTAATTGTTATGAACACAACCTTGTTTATACGATGGTAATAAAAATTAATCTATATACTGTAAACACATTTGTAGTATGAACTTGAGACCCGTAATAATCCAGTCAACTGATGATACACTGTCCAAAATACCAGGAGGTGGGAGGGGTGCAAATGACGAGTTTGTGATCTGTGTCATGGGGAAGGGTTCTGCGGGTGGATGTGTCCCGCCCTCCTCTTTATAATTAGGGATGCTTAGATACAAAATGGTGCTATACTTCGTTAAAAAATGTTCATTTGTGTTTTGGCGGCCTGGTTTTATTCTTGGC
>JAODUJ010206679.1:0-10577 GCA_027564615.1 Psolus chitonoides
TCAGCATAGGTTGGACACTGAAAACCATATTTAAGTTTACAGTGCCTAATGATTTCCATTCCAGGCTTTCAGTCATTATACAATCAAGGAATCACTAATCCTCTTGGATTTCTGGTTATAGCTTCGCTGTAGTGCTACCACCTCCAGTGTAGTTCCTAGCGGACCTTTCGGAAGTAAGATACAATATATTTAAAAAAAAGTTTTTGTTTAGCCCGGCTGCTGCTGGGAGACTTATACACAATACCAATAACCAATGGTTACCCCTTAACCTGCCCAACAGGGATTTGACACCATACTGAATTAACAAAATCACCATGAAGATCACAACGCTCAATGCTATTTAGAATACTGCTAACATAGAGCAAAACACCACCACTCATTCTGTATTAGTGCCACTCCTTTATCCTGCCTATACATAACATAACCGGGAATGCTGAACTCAGCATTAGGAAAGTCCACATTTAACCAATACTCGGTAATACCCGGCTTGGAATCCTCCACAAAAGCATACTGCTCATCAAATTTGGTCTTCATGCTTTGAACATTTACACACAAAGAACATGCTGAGCCTATTGTAACTAATCGCCCTCTGCCTGGAGAATAAATTAGGCTTAATAAATTAAATAAATTACTTCATAAATTACTGTATATAACAGGCACCCCAACATTATTCCTAGGACTATTTAAACCCTGATGACAATTGTCAGATAAATCCCACTCCCCCTCACTTAGTTTAAACACTCCCTTTCAAAAATCCTGTTAACAGCCTTACCAAACTCATACGCCCCTGTACTAGACAAATTCAACCCGTATCTCCCAAACAATTATCATTTATCCTGAAACTGAGAGGTGTCTAGAAAACAACCTCCTTTCTACGACATATCCCGGCCAATCACTTATTGACATCCTTCATATGTATCTACAAATCCCTATCTATCACACCTAGGCAACAGTCCACAACGAACCACCATATACGTTGATTTCATTCTCCTACTATAATCCTGCCCAATGTTGTTAGTACGCACCTGCACAACTACCACCTATCCATTGTTCACCACACAATTTACCCTACTTGACACATATTCTATCCTGGCCCCTGGTAAGCAGACCCTCGTCCTTTTGTTATTTCTACCCTTACACAATTCCCTATCGACATATCTGACTATTGAATTCCCCACAAACAAAACGCTGTCCTTGACCTTATCATTGGATCAATTACTTCCCCTGGGCCTACTACCCCTGTACTGTCGTCCTTCCCCAACCTGACCCCCCCCCCCTCCCATCCACAGCAGGCTCATCACTCACCTCAACCAACTCCTCACTCCCCTCCTCCACGTGGAGCACCTCAAAATAGTTAGTTGTCATAACACAGTCTCTAAAGACTCTAAACCCTCTAAATTCCTACTGCTACCAGCGCCTCTGGGATCAACAGTTCTCCACTCGTCGACAATCTCCCATTCAACGTCATCACCGAGACCCTTCTCCTGCACCTCGTCACCACTCAACATACGTACCTGCATCTCAGCCAACCTCGACTCAAGAACCCCAACCTGCACACAAAGATATAGTCATCAGCAGAAACAGCATCAAAATCTCACAACACCCCAAAAGCTCAAACTCAATCCACATATAGACCACTCCTCACAATAACAAAAAACGACCCAACAAGTCACGCTACTCAACAGCCTTCATGGCAACCCCCCCCTCCCCCCTCAAACAATCCAATAGAAAATCTATATTAATAAGCCAAATGAAGCTAGACTTAGACTACTGGAAGATGAGTAGTAGCCACGGATAGGCTAGGCCTACACTAGTGGTAGGCTATAGCATATACTAAACAAGCTAGGCCTGATGTTTATAGTAACGTTAAACTAAAGGCTAGGCCAGAAAGCAATACAAAACAGTACGAAAGGCTACCATGAAAATAACGAACACTAACTAACAAAGGACTAAAAACAAGAGAGAACAACAACAACAAAACGTACTAAAAAAATACACAAGGACAAACTCAACGCAAGAAACACTATATTATTAACAAAACTTAATTAATTAAACCAAAAGTAGAAATCAGAGCAGTCCAGTTACAACGTGAAAATCAACACAAGTTGTTATATATACCACTTTTTATTTTCCTGCTAATTATTATCTAAATGCATGGCCGGTTTTGCTGTGCAATATAGTCTCCAGAATGCTCAAAATGCACGACATATCGTTAAAACTGTGGGAGGGGGGGGGGGAACGTACGTATGAGAACATAAAGCTCCACCGTTTCATAGCTTCTACAATCTTCATTCAAATTTTATGCGGCATTCATCTTTAGAAAGTTCAATTTATCAGCTTTCTAACGGTAGTCCTATAGCTTTGTTCACGATTAGAATCGGTTCATATGGTACACTGTCTTTTTCATTAATTCAAAGTTATGTACAATTTTCAATGCCAAAAACAGTAAAATTGGCAAACATTGGGACACGAAAACTTCCAGAACTTTTTAATGCAGGACGTAAATATTATGGCACGAATTGATAATGTCACATAAATTATTTATCTTACCAATAGTATAAACTGCATTCTGATTGGTGGAGCAGATCAGGGTGCCCACATTATTTTTTTCAGCGTGCCCGAAGTCTTTTATTTTGCTTTGTATGACGTCACATGAGTAATTAACGCCGTATTCTCCACGTATCTCCACAGTCTACACAGAGAATTGCAGATAATCAAAATCAGTCAACCGTAGCCATCTAAGTAAGCGGTGTAGTGCACTGAGGGATTCCCGTTTACCGGTAATATGTTCCGATAGGACAATGCCCCGCGTTATTTCTTTTTCCACTTCGATAGGGGCATTTCAAATCTTCAGAATTCTACACAATCATTTCAAAATCACACTTAGGGTCTGTTAGAGAAGGGTTGGGGTCGGCTTCTCTAGGGCCGGCTTCTCTATGGGAATAGAGCATGTTCTTTCACAATCCGGCGTCAAAATTAGGAAAAATCATCCAGAAGTTAGTTTTTGGAAAAACATCACATAATTGGATTCCGATGATTTGATTGGTCATTTCCCTTATCGAAGTGGGGGAAAAATTCGCCGACCGCCCTGCCTTATCTTATAATTTAACAACATTGTGTTTTCCATTCCTCACAGAGTGCCGACCAAAGGAGTGTATAAGACGAAAATTCCTCAACGAGGAAACATGCAGATGTGGTAAGTTTTTGGTTTAACAATTGTTACTTTGTTGTTGAACGCATCAGGCAGTCATCCGGTTCGATGACTGGGATCTACAGTTCAGTTTAATTTTTCTTCAAGAATTACAATGCATCAGTATTATTTACTGTTCATTGTCGACTACACAACTATTCTAATAGTGAGCGGCTATAGTTGACCATTCTCATGTACCCGGGGTTCATTTGGAGTGTGGGAATAATCTTATAGTTCAGAAGTTAATTCATATATTAGACAAAACCCATTACACTGTAAACAAAATATCGTTTTAACAGTGAAATGGCTCTCAGCTATGATGCTAATAATAAATTGTAAATTTTACAATCAGTTGGTAACGTATTCAACGATATTTTGTCATTTAAAACTGTAAAGAAGTAAACTTTTATACAGTTTGAAACTGTTTATCAATTTCACAACTGATTGTAAAATTGACAATTTATTGTTGGCATTAAACGCGTAGTCTATAGCACAGTAAGTCATTGTGAAGCATTTAGCGAATCAGTCTATCGCAATATAAGTTACTGTACGTAGTCTAGCAAAGGTTAGTGTCGCTTTGCGATCATATTAATTAGTCGAGAAACATTATGAGTATAAAGACAAGTGAACTAGTTAGTCTGATAACAGGTTAGTCCAGCAAGCGTAATTAACGTAAATTGGGATAACATCAACAAGTACAGTCTGACCTGCTTGACTAATCAGCGGATTAACATTTATGTTAGTAAAGCTCTGCTTTGACCAACGAAAGGTTTTCAGTGGATCATCAAATGGAGCCAATCAGTAGCAGTAGCCCACAGCAGAAATCTAGAAGGTTGTGCTCACAGAAATGACACTTAGACCAACAATGGAGCTTATCAGTAGCCTACTGCAGAAATCTGGCAGTTTCAGAAAAATGACACTTAGACCAACAATGCAATTGTCAGTAGCCTACTGCAGAAATCTAGCAAGTTTGTGCTCAGAGAAAGGACACTTATACCATCAATAGAGCTTATCAGTAGCCTACTGCAGAAATCTAGCAGGTTTGTGCTCAGAGAAATGACACCTAGATCAACAATAGAGCTTATCAGTAGCCTACTGCATAAATCTAGCAGGTTTGTGCTCAGATAAATGACACTCAGACCAACAATAGAGCGTATCCGTAGCCTACTGCATAAATCTAGCAGGTTTCAGAAAAATGACTCTTAGACCAACAATGAAGCTTATCAGTAGCCTACTGCAGAAATCTAGCAGGTTTTTTTTTATCAAAGAAAGACCAACGATGGAGGCTATATGGAGCTTATCAGTAGCCTACTGCAGAAATCTAGCAGGTTTGTGCTCAGAGAAATTACACTCAGACCAACAATAGAGCGTATCAGTAGCCTACTGCAAAAATTCAGCGGGTTTCAGAAAAATGACTCTTAGACCAACAATGAAGCTTATCAGTAGCCAACCGCAGAAATATAGCAGGTTTCAGAAAAATGAATCTTAGACCAACAATGAAGCCTATCAGTAGCCTACTGCAGAAATCTAGCAGGTTTTTCTCAGAGAAAGACCAACAATGGAGGCTTTATACACTGTAAAAAATTCCGGTAGAATTACAGAGAAAAAAACAAAGAAATACATAAGATTTACAAAAAAAGTGCTGTCAATCGATTATTAGTAGCCTACTGCAGAAATCTAGTAGGTTCCAGAAAAATGAAACTTAGACCAACAATGACGCTTATCAGTAGCCTACTGCAGAAATATAGCAGGTTCCAGAAAAATGACACTTAGACCAACAATGAAGCTTATCAGTAGCCTACTGCAGAAATATAGCAGGTTTGTTCTCAGAGAAATGACAATTAGACCAACAATGGAGGATAATGGAGCTTATCAGTAGCCTACTGCATAAATCTAGCAGGTTTCAGAAACATGACACTTAGACCAACAATGAAGCCTACCAGGCTTGTGCTCAGAGAAAGGACACTTAAGTTAGACCAACAATCAGAGGTGTCCTATTTATTACTGTACGTTAATCAGTGGTGGCGCCAGGAATTGCCCGACGAGGTGGGGGTTTACTGTCCGACGGGGAGCAGAGTTCCTAGACAGAAGGTCCAGGCAAGCAACACTGTAGGCCTGCACACTGCATCGCATCGCGATTCATTTTTCTCCCGGCCCGACCAAATTAATTTACCTCGATTTGGGAGGAGGCAATATTCTTCACCGGTGGGGGAGGGGGGAGATCGGCCAAAGCTAATTCCAAGCTGGTGTCAATGTGGTGTCAATGTGGTTGTATTTATGTATGAGTGGGTCACGGAATAAAGATACACGGGATTTTGTTCGATTGCAGCTAACTCGTCTGTTGCAGCTAACTCGTCTGTTGAAATTATTCTAAGTAGCCTAATATCAATAAAATGTCTCAATGTTTGTTTAGGCCCAACAAAAATGGCTTTTGAATTTGTGTGGAAAAAATTCTGACAAAATGAACGTCGTTGATTACTATTCCTTTTTTTCATATAGAATGTTATCCAGTGGATTGCGGACCAGGATATTATTTCAACACTCGGTGTATGTGCAGTAAGTATTGTCCCAATTATATTGACCTAGCAGGAGCATCACCGCCGGGGAGGGGAAGAGGGGTCAGGCGGCGGGAGATGTGTCCCAGAAAACAGGTGCTTCTAGGAGATATTCTCTAGTCATAAGTGTAGAGAATGTTGTATTATGGGAGTTGTATGCCCAGTGGCTATTACCCACAGAGTTAAATTAAATTAAGAAGAATGACGCCATGCCCAGTGCACTGAAGCTCTGCATGACACGCAAAGTACGTACCGCCTAAGTGCTGATTGCTCACCGCGTAACATAAAGTGTGGAGATCGAACGAGCGCATGATTAGCCAAAATGGATGAATTACTCATATTTTGCGTAGGTTTCCGCTGCAGAAATCATCCAAAATGGAGCAGAAGATTATAATTGTACAGATTATCATCGATTTTTTCTGTTTCTTTAACGAATAAACGAAAACTAATACCCGATCGTGGTTGTTCACTGTGAAGTTCAATGCAGAGAACCACCATATTTGACGTACCGAATACCACGTGACATAACGCTAGGCTAGAAACACTTGTTGAATGTATGGGCTATTACTGTGTTAGCCTTCGCCTTTTCATAATGCTGTGCTATTACCAGATTACTTACCAGGTCACACAAAACGCATTGTCATCGAGGCGATATTTAGTAAGGGCCTATTGTGAGTAGTGTATAGGCCTACACCACATTCCAAGCATCAAACAAGGGCTAAAGGCTACATGTTATGTGAGTTTAGGTGTAGTTTAAACTAATTATTATGTTACTGTGAAATATCACTGTAATAGTTTCTATAAAAGGCTGATAGCAGTTCGCTGAAATGAACATCGATCGCTTGTACCTGGAATGCAACCAAGTACATAGGTACGTGCGCGATATGGCTGCATAGCAATCAATTATGATAACATGGTTACTCGTTGGGTTACCCACCGGGACGAGTCCTCCCACGCGTTAAAGGAGCTCAGTATAAGTTTGTAGTTTAACGGTTACATTCTTCTCAATTCATTAAATTCTACTCTTGTCTGATAGATTAGTGCACTAGCGTAGCTTGGGGGTCGAAAGTGGACTGGGGAAGAGGAGGTCGAATGTACGCGCAAGCGTACAAATTTGCCTACAAAGCAAAGTGTACCGACAAAACCCCTTTTTTACCAAAAGTCGTGGGAAGCTTCCCCCTGCTGCTGTCCACGCGTGGCTACGCTGTTAGTGCCATGGGAGAAGTGTTGTTCGTCTCCTGTTAGGGCTCATATTGCCGGTGCTCAACTCTTTTCCTGCAACACATTTCCAGGCGTTCACCAGAAAATTCCCATCCCAGAGTCACAGAAATCATCAGAAACTGTGTTATTGGATAGAACAGGGCAAAATATATCACCCCTAATTTTTTTCAGCGCCATTTTGGGGCAAGATAGGCTATTTTTAATGTCAATGGGATTTACACAGTTAGGGGAAAAACTAGGCCTAGCCAAACTGGGACCTATGTTTCCAAGACGAAAAGTTCACCTAAAATGTATGTTTAGAGGCCTACAAATTATTCCAGGATATTTCCTAAACATCCCAGAACTCATTATCAATCTTAAATTACTATTATCTAGGTTGTAAATAATTATTTAAAATTAATTTACCTGGTACGTCTACCTCTGATAGCTCCTATTGACTTAGTTTGTAACCCAAAATGGCGCCGATCCGATCTTGGGCATTCGCAATAATTGCTCGTCACTTTGTCCTTTACCCCTACAAAACATACCAGCAAACGAGGAATGTTCTTGAGGCCTAGGGTATTGCCTTTGGAAATTATGATTTTAAACGACCCCTCAAAAATGGTGTCAAAATGGCGATAAATCGAGGTTTCTTCGACTTATTTTTCTAATAACTTCCTAACCACGAAAGCTATAGAGCTATAACGCTGGAAATCCAGGCAGGGGACTTTGGGGAAAGTTAGAAAAAAGTTATAGAGCGATTATTGGTTTATAATGAAGGCTTGGGATTTTTTGGAAAAATGCTATTTTGAGCTTAGGGGGATGTTGGGTGATGGTTTAAAAAAATGTTTGAAAATAATGGTCCCCATGTTGTAAAATTCACAATCGTGGCAGGAAAAGGGTTAAAGATGGTTGAATAGACGTGAAGCGGATGAAATTGTGGAACTCCCTCCGGGGACGTCGATCCATCGCATGATAACCTTTAACCTTGTGTCCTGCTCAGGGACACAATGTGACAGCCCAGGCGGCACTCGAACTCACAACCCTTAGCACGAGAGCCGCGAGTAAGCGCTACCAAGGCCCGTAGCCAGTAGGCTGCGCGTATAGGGGGAGGGGGGGGGGTTGCCGGTCGTGCACGTTCTTGTAAAGTTAGTTCCCCCTCTACTGAACGGGCCTGGCGCTACCGCTAGAGCACTACACACCCACTCTTGTCTGATAGCACTGGTTTCTGTCAGCGTGGTGATTTTATAGACAACACTACTCCAAATGTATATTTTTGAATAGAGGTTTCGCCCGCACTTCAGGTCTGATCTCAAACCATTGCAGTTTGAGTAATATTAATCGAAAGTAGAGCTAGTCTACTGACATATACCACAGACTGGGAAGAGACTCGTCCCGGGTTGAAAACACAGAGAGCCACACCATGGGCGTGGAACCCGTGGTGGTCGGGGTCGTAACCCTACACTTTTTGAAGATGATACATTTTCACACAGTAACATTTTCACACTTTTGAAAACGGACCTACGCCCATGGGCAACCCCATTATTGTGGTAGCGTGGTACAGTGGATTGGGTGACCGCTTACACTACAGAAGCCCGGGTTCAAATCCCACTCGTGCCTTGAAATTGCTCGTCCGGTATTGCAGTGTTAATAGTCTGCCGATGTCTGGTTTCGTTGTGGTGGGAAGCAAATTAACTTCGGGGTCATTAGATTGATTCGATATGCTTCTGTATAGCTGTTCTACAGTAGTGGCGGGCAGGTTGCTACCACCTCTCTCAGCATTTAGGAAAGTGGCTGAAGTCTGAGAGTGTCACTCACATGCGTCGGATGGGGACGTTAAGGATGTGTTTGTAATAGTTAAACTGCTGCATCGTTACGCGTTACACACTCTAAACACTATGCGAAAAGAGAAGGCGAGCCTTTGGCGGTGTTCACCCATGGTCTCATAGCATTAGGGTCTTTGATGAGCCATAGTTGGCTTCCTGAACCCATATAATTCTGAACACCAAACAGTAATAGTGATGCAGCCATATCACACGCGTAGCTTACGTATACGTAGACTATAGTATGGTACAACGTATGTTGTTTCATTCCATGTACAAGCGATTGTTGTTCTCAGCATTCAATTGAGGATGGTGGTTCTACAATATGATGAAATGATGCGAAATGTGATGTGTTTTTTTATCAAATTTAAACTTGCGATAAACTCACGGAGCTTCATGTGAACAAGTCTGCTGACAAACTCAATTCTGTTTTTCTTTTTCTCTGTCTCTCAGAATGCCGACGACAATCTTGTGCTCCTGGGTTAGTTTTTGATAGGTCGTGCTGCGAATGCAGTAAGTACTACCTCAGAATACATTTTACACATTAGACGAACCCTAGTTTTCATGATTGATGTCTCGTAAAAGTCATGGGCGTCACATAACCTCATCAGACTATTACATTTTCCATTGGAGCCGGGTAATGGTATGCAGTGACTTACTGTTACTGCAGGCTGGCTGAAGAGCGACGTTCCCATGGTAATCAAAATATATTGTTTTGTATAGTCCGGTAAATAAGTAACCTTCGTAGCAGGTGTAAATATGTAGGCTACCATATTCTGTGATAATACGTATACAGCTAGCCGGTGCATGAGTAATACACGTCCGTCTGGAGGGATATTAAAGAAGTAGACGCTATAGGAAATTAGACTTAGGAAATGACAGTCTGAGTTGACAAATGTTCAAACGAAATTCATCAAGGGAATAAAAAAAAAGATTAATCCGTGATGATGTCCAGATGGTTAGGTTCGATGGATTTTTGACTAAATTTCTAAAACTGAAATATTTCTTCTGGATTTAATTTGCCCAGTAGTTTTAATAAGTAATGAGTGTTTCAGACGGACACACAAACACTAAAAACTGTGATTTAAATTATATTACTTGGTCTTGTATGATTAAAAAAGGTAATTTCGATCAGTTTCCAACTTTCCATGTTCGAGAAAAAAGCCCATACTGGTACTGCTTTAGTAAAAAGTTTTCATAATTTTCGAAATTCTGCTTTCCAAATCATGACCTTAGTGAGTCCAAGTTCGAAACATTGTCCAACCATTTTTTTAAATAGAAAAAGGGATCATTATTGGCTCCATTTTTTAAATACTGTATTTTTAAATGCAGTGGCGGATCCAGGCACAGGAGCGTTTGGCCCTCAGAATTTCAAGTCAATGGCAATTTTGTACACATCCCACGGCCTACAAAAAATGGTCCTAAAATGACATTCGAGCACATGAAAATATACCCCCCCCCCCTTAGAAATCACTTCTGGTTCCGTTACTGCAATGTATAGACAATAAATGTACGTAGCCAGCGATATTATTACAGCGTTAATATAATTTTGTGTTCATTCCTAATTGCTAATTAACGGCCAGAATAGCATGGTATGCTTTTTGTCATCTTGTCGTTATGGTAAAGCGCTTTTGAACATGGTTTAGTATTAAAAGAGCGCTATATAAATGTGGTAAATAAATAACACAATAACACGCGTATACTATCGTATGTTTTGTTCCCGTTTTATTTTAGTTTATACCAAAATAGTTTATAAACCTTGGCAAAAGAAAAGATCTGCACACATTTGCCCAATCAATAATAATAATG
>JAODUJ010206790.1:0-10577 GCA_027564615.1 Psolus chitonoides
TGTGAAATTGGTACTTTGTGACATTGTGTGGTGTGTGCACCAACACAATTCCAGTACTGCTGCACTGAGGAAGAAGATCCAAGTTTCTCATGCACAATGATCCTAAAGTTCTTTTTCAAAATTGGTGAATAGAAACAAACCTTCTGTCGATCCGATGTATTGCCGATAGTATGCAAATAATGAATGTTTATGAGTTCAATAGTACAGACATTTTCATGAGTTCAATCTCTCAGCAAATGAAAATATTTGTACTATTGAACAAATGAAAAACATTCATTATTTTGTTTTATATAACACCTGAGTAGATCTTTCTCATTTCTTTGTCATTTGGTCAGACCGTAAGAGGATAATAGAGAATATGAAAAATATAGCCGTACTTACAGCAGCGGATCAAATAGTATAAAAATGCATGCTGAATAGAACCAAAAATGCACGGTTGATGATGTAAGCATGCAAAAGTATATTTATTGAATGTCATGTGACCAATAATACTCCAATCAAATGAGGAGAATTTACTCGGTTGTTATATAATAGACTGGTCCGATTCTGAAGATTGCACGAGCTCTAATGAAAATTGTTTAGTATTCAAATTCAAAAGAGCTCAGTGAGTTTTCAAAAGCCTAAACTGATGTAAACCAGCCTTGAAATTGTTGAATCTTTCACCAATCTGTCAGTAGTTTCACTTTCAAATAATATATAATTATAATAATATCAGTGTTGCATCATTTGGAATTATAAAAATTGGGCAGAATGTTGATTTCCTCCTTTAGAGCAGTGTTCTCTTTTAAAGCCTCTATCTGAGATAAAAACTTTGGTCCAATTATATAGACAAAAATATTTGGTTCATGATATCGAGATGATAAGAGTTGAGAAGTTGAAGAGCTCTTCAGCACTCATTTGATCAGCTCACAAAGTTGAAAATATTTTTCTGTAGGGCCCCATACAAATTTGTTTTTTTAAATATCAACACATTTAACGGATATTACTCTGGCCTATGTTGAATAAAAAACACAATTTTGAGTATGTTTCATGATTGTAGATACGCCCTATAACACTTTCGTGATGAGTTTGCACAATTGTTGAAAATCTACTTCCCAACTCAGGTTATGCTTTAAATAACATTGTTATGAGTAATTAAAGCAAGTATCTGTGTTTGCGTGCTAGAAATCACTTCTCTCTCAGAAAACGGAAATCCTACTCTATGTTCCCCAAGTTTTTCATGAAAAAATGCCTTTACGAAAGTTTCTCCTCTTACGTTGCCCAATGTGTGGAGAAATATCCCTACAATTGTAGGACTTGAGGGCAACAATGTAGACTAGGCCTGAGCCTGACATTAGCCTACCGTTAGCTAGTATTGACCGTTGAATGTTTACAATTTAGATATTTAAGATTTCTTCCAATTGCTTTATATATATGTAACTGTATGAAGTTACATTTCGTAATAACATCGATGTGCGAAAATGAACACAGATTCTTGCGTTAAGTTTAGATACCAAGCTGTGATTTCTATATTGTCCATCAGTTAGTAAAAACAATTGTCAATTGGGTGGAATGACTTTGCTCATCACAATCTTACCAAGATCATTTAACATCTCAAACCAAAGCTTTGTTATAGGGACTCTAATCAGAATCGGGTATCAGATCAGCCGATATTTTGTACTATTGGCAATATTTTGGATCGGCATAGAATATTCACCAATTTTTATTGATGTTCACATTTAATTTCAATCATTTGTTGAGCCTATTGACACTGTTAAGTCAAATTCTGAACTAGGTTGAGTAACATCAACAGTAAGTTGTGTTGTCCTTATATTAGACCGACATGCTATGTGAAAGTCATAACTAGGAGCGCCTTATGTTATGTGTTACCCTGTCCATTACTAAGCGGTGGAAACAAACGCTCACTCGCACGCTAAGCCGCTAACTCTATGCAGAAATGTCTTGTCGTATATCAAATTTAGCTCTTTCAGCAAGATTATTATAAGTTTCCAGTTTTCAGTGAAGGATTATCAACCAGTCAATTACCAGGTCTTGTGCATTCATAAATCTTGTTCGAAGAGCTGAATTTATTGTATCAAAATGACTGTTTTGCATGGAGTCAGCGTGTAAGCGATGGTTTGTTTTCACCTACTACCCAAAGTCACACTAAGCCAAACCTAGAAAATACATCGTCCATTGTCAATTTTCGAATTTCAAATAAATCGCCAAAAATTGCTGGATCGGATCGGACTCCAGTCGATGTTGTAAATACATTGCAATTTTCGAATTACAGCAAAATCGCAAAGAATACTTTGGATCGGATCAGCATCGGTAGATATTGTAAAGAAAATATTGGACATCAGATTGGCAAGAAAAATTCCAATTTTTTAAGCCCTATTTTCTACTATTAGCCATGTTATATTCATGCAGGGTTATCTACCAGCCTATATCACCAATATGTCATGTCAACATTATCTCTATCCACTCTTGGTGTAGATTCTTGTATATATTGTCTTTAGCTTCGTTAATGCATG
This sequence comes from Psolus chitonoides, assembly GCA_027564615.1. Classification (NCBI taxonomy): domain Eukaryota; kingdom Metazoa; phylum Echinodermata; class Holothuroidea; order Dendrochirotida; family Psolidae; genus Psolus; species Psolus chitonoides. The sequence continues at coordinate 2,514 of JAODUJ010206790.1, forward strand.
GTGAATGCAGGGTTGTCATTTGACCTTTCTCATCTAAAATATGGCTATTTGGAATTTTCCCATAGTTGTCAGAAAATAGTCAAAATCCAAATGTAGTGCAATCTTCTTCTTCTTTTTGGGCCAAGAAAATTTAAATGTCACCAAATTCCTATTATGACTGTGTTTTGCCCTAAAATATTACACAAATGTTCACATATTACACAGAATATTTATTTTTTATTTTGGCTGAAATTTAGCAGTAATGTATTGAATAATTGATTTGGCATTAATAAAGGTCAAATGGCCATAAAATGCACAACATTTGGCTTTAACACTTTATGGCTTTCTGGCAGCCCTGTTGCTGTGTGGTGAAGAGTCCTTCTATATATATATTCTAGTATTAGTAGCAATAGAAGTCACCTATTTGTGGTAGTTTAGAGCCTATTTTCATTTGTAGAAAAAATGAGAGAGAATTTTTTCTGATATAAAAAATTTTCAGTGCGCCTGGCACTTCGGCAGAAATTTGTGTTGTGCGCTAAGCACTCAGGATTTCTTCAGGGACGGATATACTGTGTTATACACAACTACAGTAGTCCACCATAAACCCCTGATTATGTCACAAATTAGTCCCTCCGACGGGCCCCGGCCATGACCCCGCATCACTTGCTACACTCGCTGTCTCTAATCTTTACAGAATTCATATGTAGAGCACCCACCATTCATAATTCTCTAGCTACAACCCTGTTAACATCTAAATCAGCGCTCCGCAAACTTCTGAGCCGGCGTCCCAGTGAAAATCTCGGCCAATCGGAAGCATCCCAGCTGCCGATCTCCAGCCATTTCAGCCTAAAAACATGGTTTCCAGTTAGTTGTTTGTTCTGATGACATATGTTCTATAACTCTGGGAATGAATATGAGTGTTGTAATGTCTGATCTTTGGGTTATAAATAGGTTTCGGCCTAAACGAACGATATATTTTTGCCTACTTGAAAACCTAGGCTTCCCACCAAAATTTTCAGGCGTCCCACATTTTGAGACACGTCTCTGAGTTTGGGGAACGTCGATCTAAATTATTTTGCATCATTTGAAACATTACTTTTTCGAACACATACATATCAGAAACATGATGGCACTACATCATCTGTAATAATTACATTTCTCAAGTCAAATTTTCCTAATGCTTTTTTTGAAAGTTTTCAAATTTATAATCAATCTCTCAAATGCATTATGAAAAGTTAAATAGAGATTTAAGCATATTTGATAAAGTCTCTCTTCAATTTAGAATTCTTACCATATTTTTCTCCCATTTTGTCTTCTTCCTGCTACACTTTACATTCGTCCACCACCCTTCACCCCCATTTGCTATTTTTTGTTTCTCGTTAAAATGTTATTTCGACTCTAAAGATCTCCCAGCAAGAGAATATTCAGGAGGACAATAGGGGGCACCACATCCGAGTTGATGAGAAACGAGACGAGGAGTCTTCCTGCTAGAGGGAGCAATCACCCAAACGTAACCAAAAATAGGTTGGTGTCTAATAACAATGGCTTGTCAAATCCCAGTCCCATAATCTACAGAGGTTAGGCTTAAGCAAGATTATCATTTCTTTGCTTACTAATATGATCAGTGGTTGTATGTGTGCTTACAAACCTAATGCTTTATTTTTCATTTAATTTTCAAGCCTTTGGAAAGTGCTTGAATTCCAACTTTTCGCAGGAAGAGTCCTTGAAATTTTGAGTTAGTCTGCCCAAAAATTGTCCACAGATATTTTCCAATTTAATCCCTACCATATCACTCCTACACCTTATTTATTCTCTAACATCGTAAAGTCATTGAAAATGAACAGATTGATTATTGAGAGGTGCACAAATTTGTCTCCTTAGTCCAAGTTTGGGCTCTGATTTCAGTGAGCTTAAGTCCAAGTATTGCAGCACATAAGGATTATTGTATAATTTGATGATATTGTTGTCAATAATTGCTCTGTAATTCGAAAATCTATAGCACGCCCAAATTGTTATCATTAGATTATCATTTGGAAATCTATCCAATACTAACTGAAGCATGGACTAGCTCATAATTTGATACTAGTCCTGTTGACATGTATAATTCCCTTTATACCACAGCTTCCGTTAGCTTGCAACTTTGCTTATTTGATGCATCGAAAATGTGAAATATGCAATGTAATTCCAGGTGGAAGTGTAAAAACCTTTAACTTTCCATTCAGATGCGTCGTATACAGAACGGATCACTCCTTTTAAAAAGTGTAGCAGGTGGTTTAAATACCCTTTGACTGTTATGGGAGGTGGTGAAATACCCTCTCAAAAATATTGGAGGGGGTTAGGTACCTCTGGGTCACTTGTCTATAGCCGGATAGACAATATATTTTAGGAATGAAGTTACTGATATTTGTGCGGTTGTTTTGAAACATAAAGTGATATTAGTATTGTAAACAGAATATTTTCTACACAAACTTCACGTACACACTCACCAAGTTCCTTCAATGCAGTGGTCAGTCACATGGTTAGAGTTTTGAGGATTTTGTATTTGAGTCTCAGATGATCGCTACTTTGTATCTTGAGGACAGATCATATCATCTTGATTACCTCTATCTAGCCAGGTGTATCAATTGGTGTCTGTGAGATAGCCTTCAAATTAGTGGGAGTGCCTTTATTGCACAAGGAAGCTGGTATATACCCTCGGGACTGATATGTGGCTCCTATTCACCCTGTGAGTTCATAAAGAATGGTGACATTTTTTTGTCATGTCTGTCAAGTTCCAATAATTAGGGAGTTAAGTATATAGTGCTGACATTGTGTGACAGGAAATGCTTAATAAGCCAAGGTCATATCTTACTGAGGACACCAAAATAGGCCCATAGGTCAAGATTATATATTCCTATTCAAGGCAAATTAATCGCCTCTCAAACATATTCAGTCATGATCAAATTATTGTATTAAACCTCTATCCACTTTACACAACCTGTAAAATGATATTGTGTTACTAACAGCTATTTCTGCAAGTGGTTGTGGTTTGGTATTCCCCTACTGCACACCAAGTTCATTCTCTATTTTGAATTTGTTTTCAAAAGTCTATTCTTGATACTCTCGGTAAATTAACAAGGAATTGACATAAAAATAGTTACTTGCACAGACCTTGGTATGTGGGTAAACTGGTTGGTATGGTTGGTTGTCTCAAACTGTTCAGTTTTTTATGTGTTTTTATACCCTGCTTCCTTATTTAATTGATGGGCATGTAGTTGTGGTTGAAGTTACCTTGCTGTGTATGTTATGTCATTCAATGTTTATATATCAATTATCGATAAATTGTGGTTTAATAATTCATTAATTTTATCCTGCTATCGACCAAAACTACGTTATTTGGCAGGACCATCTCTGTGGGTAGTATCAATAAACATGGTCATAGGGAGATAGCAATTTTGTTTCGGAGCTCCTGGACCCCCCTCTAAGGTTATTTGGGTACTCGATAAACATGGTCAGTATAGGTTTGCAATTCTGTTTTTTCCGCTGGGAATACTTTCAGTGATCTAGGTGTCACCCCTCTTTTAGCAGAGACACTTGCCCAATATTTCAGGGGAGTGGGGGGGGTAAATTGAATCTGTTGACTCCCCCTCCCTATCCTCTCTTCCTTATGCCAGTACAAATTGAGTTAGCAATCCATCATGGAACGTTTGACCCAGCGATTTCCAGCTTTGGTGAACTGGGCTTCTAAAAGAGAATGTTAACAGAGGGGGAAGTCATCCAAAAATGTGCTATATTCCCATTCGGGGTGGATCAACGAATGTGTATGGAAATCACATTGTCATGAAAATTGTAAGGGGGGAGCAATATGCTCACTGCACCCCCCCCTTACCTGGGTCCACTCATATGGGGAACAGAGGTGGTCCGGTCAGTATTTTATAATGCATTCTTAATTTTTGCCTCTTTGCATGAAGTGGTCAGTTTGGGATTTTTTTTCTTCTATTTCCTTTTACCTTTGGCACATCCTGGTGTAGTCGAAAAAACAGGAATCGAAATAGCGAAGATCCCACGAGCAACGCTATAAACGGCATTCAAAGGTAGGGATCAACACAGGTGCTCGAAGGATTCTTTAACTTGAAGGGGGGTCGGGTCGCTCATAGAGAATAGGTTGTGCACGTCACACAAAACCTCACATACTCATAGGTATAAACATGTACATAGCCTATCTTGTCAATTCAATAAGACTATGATTGTGTTTTGCATTCAAATACACCCGTGGCCTTCTAAAATATCTACAACAAACCACAACATTGTATTCTGCATGCTTTTGAACATTAACAGATATATTATTTTGGAATGTTGACTATTCTATGAGCCGCCCTACCTTGGTTTTAATATGGAGAAAAAGTATTCAAACCCAATACTACTTTAATCTCATATTCCTTTTTCAAATGGCCTACCTGTTAACAAGGTGGAATTGACCATGTTGCTCAATCAAAAATATGAATAATGCAAGTAAAGTAAGTTGTGGCAGACATAAATTAACATACTTATGGTTATTAACAATTATGCACAGGACTTTAATCCATGTTTTCTAGTAATAACGTGATATCGTCACATCAGATCCAAAGTGCTTATGTCCAAATACTAAGTTTTGAGTAAATGAAGAAAGAACATTTTAGTCTTGAACCATCCATCCAATGTTAAGTTGGTCCTGAAAATTATATATATATATATTTTTGTAAAGCGCTTTGAGCCTTCTGTGGGGAAAGTGCTATATAAATATCTTTAATGTATGTATGTATGCAAAATATATATTTTGGCTCTTTACCGATAGCATACACCAAATTGGAATATTTTTTTAACTAAATTTTGTACCTCAGACTATTTATCTCCTTTAGTTAGACATAGGCAAAAGTTTGCATTGCTAGTCCATAACAAATTGTTTTAGTAATTCATTTGGGATCAAAGTTGAATAAAAAATGCAAACCCATAGGTAGATAACTTAACTTATATTGAGCAGAACCACAAGAAGTCTATGTACATGGTCATGCATTTTGAACTTGCCCATTTTGTGTAACAGGCACATTTTCACCAAGAAAGATGTATTTAAATAGATGTTTCAGACATCAAATCTGCAGAATTACCCCCTAGCATAGTAAAAGTATACATTCTGGTAGAGGATATATCACAATCAATTCGAATATGCACTCCAAAACAATGCCAGATGTGAAGGGTTAAATTTGCATTAACTTTCAGTCAAGACATGGGCCGTCATGTCCAACCATTGATTATACATATTAACATCTACACTGCCTTATGTCCACAATAAAAATGGACAGATGGCAGTTTAGACCTGAACAAGTGACTTCAGAAGAGACATATAGAATTCCCACTCAGATTATAGCTTTCTACTTATGCCAGCATGATAGACCATAGTCTTATTTCCACAAAAATGGACATAAGACACTTTAGATCTGATGCAACAATATATAGATATAAAGGTAAACAAAATCATCACAGTAAGTCATGTGTATAGATGGATCTAGAGGGCTTTGGGATTGCTTCTGCTAAAACTAACAGAAATATAGCCCTTTATCTGATCCTAACACAGTTAACATCGCATTGAAACAAAAGTTTAAATTATTATTATTATTATTATTTAATATTATAGCCTAATGATTGGAAAGTTCATATCATTGGTATTATACTTGTCTGTAATAATGTATTGCATGTTTAGAATTGCCAATTAGTATGGATTTCCCTGTACTTAATACTTAAAACCAATTTCTCCTATCCACAAGAGAGTTTCACATCCCAGAACAAATAATTCTCTATTGGTCTAAGTGTCAGCATCAATTCATGGATAATTTGCAACCAAAAATTGATATTTTTGTGCAAAATACAGATGTTGGGCTTTTGAATAAAGAAAAGTTTACAGCTCTGCATGTGTCAAGTTACCCTTCTATCATCCCAACTTTGCAATCTGGAGGGAACAGTGGAGTGCTCAAATAGGGATCCAGGGGACCATGGCCTCACCACCTCTGGCAACAATTGGGGGAAATGGATCGCAAGACGGGGGAATTGGGTGATCGGCCCCACCACCCCTGAAATTTTGTGAATTTCTGCGCATGCCACTGGGAGAGGGTCAGAGAGCCAAAGGGTGTCTTTGCAATAATAAAGTGATTAAACAATTAACTAACACAATGTTTCAAATTTAACCATCACACGCATCATACAATGACATTGTCAATAATGCCAAAAAAACACATAGTGGTGTGTCGAAATTTGTTTCCACTACCAGTTATCAACATTTTATTCATAAATAATACTGCAAGGAATCACACAGCACAGTTACTGTTTATTTTAGTAATGACGTCAGTTTAAGAATACGATATTGAATATTAATTTTTAATTACATTTGTTAATCCCACTGTGTACCTACTTGCACTCATTTACTAACACATGTTCATATTACCACACTAATTAATCTATCAGAAATCATTAACAGAAGGATTTGGTTGTGAAGCAATGTGGCTGATATCTGGCTGTAGTGCAGTTTTAGGAAAACAAATAAAAAGATCACTGATATTTGCTCAAAGAGTACAAGAAAATGTTCAAATTTCACCCAAAATATTCTTTTCTTATAATGAAACCTTGTTTTGTCTGTGAAACGCGAATATCTCTGTAATCTCTGATAACTGTTTGGCCACCCTGACTTCACTTATTCTCAGCAACATCTAACATTAATAAGTTGGGAGGAGCTCAGTGAGTTTGTATATCAGGAGAGGATAGGAGAGTGTAATGTTGTTAATTCTAAACCCTTTATGTACCGAGGGACGATTCGGGGGTCAGGGAGACGAAGGGGCCTCCACAGCATGACACAACTGGTTGCCGCTGCTATTGTTTGCGCATTCCAGCAGTTACATAATAGCTCTCACGGCTCAGCCCCCGGGCACACAACAGAAATTCCCGTAGCAGCGCAGTAGCGAGTTCTGCGCGGAGCAGTACAGAGCCCCTGCTGGCTTGTAAAAATTACAGGCTCAGTACATGAAGGGTCAAATAAGTCACTGATAGGATTATATTGGCCGATATATATTGTGCTACCCAAATATCTGCCACAGGCTGTTGGAAAGTAAGGCATTGAACATTGGGATAACCCTTTTTGCACCGAGTGAGGAGTACCGAGGGAGGATTCGGGGGTCAGGGAGACCAAGGGGCATCCACAGCGCGACACGGCTGGCTGCTGCTGCTATTGTAAGTGCATTCCAGCAGTTATGTAATAGCTCTCACGGCTGAACACACCGGGCACACCACAGAGAATGTCTAGTAACAGTGAGCAGTGCTCGTAAACATTACTGACTTGGTACATAAAGGGTTAATCAGATCATTCAACACCATCGGATGATTTAAAAAGTTACTTTCAGAAAATATTGCTCTATGAAGAAGTTACGAATATTACGTTGTTTGAAATTTAAAAGAGTGGCTGTTGATTCCAGGGTTCCAAGCCACTCCGGGAAAACTTGGAAAAGAGTTTGTGTTTTTCTAGTCTGGGGAAATTTAGGGAATTTGAGAAAAAACACAGAAATCAGGGAAAACTCAGGGAATTTTGCTTTTGAACATGGGAGGGAGTAGGTACCCTTTTGAAAGTCTATGGTATGACTCGGCCCGGAGTCCAACCCGAGAGAGACCTCACGGATGAAAGGCCGGTGCTCCAACCACTTGGCCACACAGTTGACAAAACTGAAAATATTTCTCATGGAATTTTGGGTTTTGCTCAGGAAAATATCAGGTTAAAATCAGGGAATTTTGTTTTCATCAATTGCTGGAAACCCTGGATTGGACCAAGCTTATGTTTGGCAACCCTGTTCTTCACAGAATGAGATTCCCTTTCAAAATGGAAGATCAGAAGACCGGGTTACTTTGAATAAGCTAATTCAATAAATGCAACGGATTATGGGAAAGGTCATGGGGTCACGGAGGATATACAACAGAGCGACGTGACAGCCTAGCGGTAAGGCTCAGGACTCGCAATCCAAAGATCGTGGGTTCGAGCCCCGTCACGGTGTGTCCTTAGACAAGGCACTTTATCTCGATTGTCTCTCTCCA